>JBBPBX010009538.1:26149-51205 GCA_038048925.1 Garcialebias charrua | reverse complement strand
TATATATATATATATATATATATATATATATATATATAAATATATGTACATTACAACATATAATTTCATTTGAGCTGCTTCCTTCAGGGCGAAGGTACGGCCTTCCTTTATTCTCAAGAAACAGAACAAAATTTTCTTTCATACCACAAGCAATTAAATCAATAAATAATACTAAGGTATCATGACTTACTGAGCACAAATGTCTTGGCTACACCTTCTGCAACATTTTGGCTGACTGGCAGATTCACATGTGTTGTGACAAATGTAGAAATGATATGTTGTGTATATATATATATATATATATATATATATATATATATATATATATATATATATATATGTACATTACAACATATAATTTCATTTGAGCTGCTTCCTTCAGGGCGAAGGTACGGCCTTCCTTTATTCTCAAGAAACAGAACAAAATTTTCTTTCATACCACAAGCAATTAAACCAATAAATAATACTAAGGTATCATGACTTACTGAGCACAAATGTCTTGGCTACACCTTCTGCAACATTTTGGCTGACTGGCAGATTCACATGTGTTGTGACAAATGTAGAAATGATATGTTGTGTATACACATATATATATATATATATAAATATATGTACATTACAACATATAATTTCATTTGAGCTGCTTCCTTCAGGGCGAAGGTACGGCCTTCCTTTATTCTCAAGAAACAGAACAAAATTTTCTTTCATACCACAAGCAATTAAATCAATAAATAATACTAAGGTATCATGACTTACTGAGCACAAATGTCTTGGCTACACCTTCTGCAACATTTTGGCTGACTGGCAGATTCACATGTGTTGTGACAAATGTAGAAAGGAGATGTTGTATATATATATATATATATATATATATATATATATATATATATATATATATATATATATATATATATATATATATATATATATATATATATATACATATATATATATATATATATATATATATATATATATATATATATATATATATATATATACAGTATCCCTCGACTTATGGTGGCCTCGACTTACGGCGTTTCGGCTATACGAACGTGTGTAGAAATGGAACTCGTTCGTAAGTCGGGGATCACCTCTACAATCCCGCCTTCAGATAAAAGTGACCAATACAGGTAGTCCTCGACTTACGGCGTTTCGGCTATACGAATGGGTGTAGAAATGGAACTCGTTCGTAAGTCGGGGATCACCTGTACAATCCCGCCTTCAGATAAAAGTGGCCAATACAATCACATATATATACAGGTAGTCCCCGACTTACGAGCGCTCTTACTTTTCATTCATTCAAAGTCAAAGTCAAAGTCAACTTTATTGTCAGATCTGCAATATGTACTGTACAGGACATACACAGGACCGAAATTGCGTTTCTCTCAGTCCCTCGGTGCAACAGTAAACATCTAAACATTGAAACACTGAAACATATAATAATAGACATAAGCATAAAATAGTAAAACTAACACTGTCCTGAGTTTTTTGCATAGTGGTATAAGAGTATGAAAATTTACACCAACTCTAAAACTAAAACATTAAACATTTAATGAACATAATACTGTCCTGAGTTTTTGCATACTAGTATAAAAAAAGAGTATAAAAAGTATAACTAAAATAAACTAAAGGTTTCTAGCATTGACATTTGCAAAGTGGCAAAGCAGCGTATGAGTTAATGTACACAGTATATGTATGAGGTAGTAGTTGATGTTGTTATAGAGGCAAAAAGTGGCATATGCAGTAAGGCACATTGGGCATCCCTAAATAAGACCGTTCAGAGCACATTGTATATGTATCAGCAGTGGTGTAGATATTAGAGTAGTGTAAATGTAAACAGTAGTAATTACATGTAAGCAGTAGTAATAAAAGTAAACAGTATTAATAAATGTAAACAGAGAATGTAAACAGTATTATGATTATAGGCAGTGATGTAATACAAACATTAGTGCAAGTATGAGAAGTAGTGCAAACTGTATGAGCACATGACCGAGAGTTTAGTGAATAACCCGTTTGATGACACAGAGTCCAGTGTTAAAATCTTTGTGTTGTGTGGTAATGTGTGAGAAAGTTTTAGTGTTAAGGCAGTTCAAATGGGAGGGGGGGCAGAGCAGGCAGAGTGTTTAGCATCCTGACTGCCTGATGAACAGAGCTGTCTCTCAGTCTGCTGGTTCGAGCCTGGAGACTCCTCAGTCTCCTCCCTGATGGCAGCAGTCTGAAGCAGCTGTGTAGTGGGTGTGTGGGATCACCTGCCATGCGGTGGGCTTTCCGAGTGAGGCGTTTGCTGTGTAAGTCCTGCAGTGAGGGCAAGGAGGTGCCGACGATCTTCTCAGCTGCTCTCACAATGCGCTGGAGGCTCTTGCGGCAGGATGCAGTACATGCACCAAACCACACAGTGATGCAGCTGGTCAGGACACTTTCTATGGCACCTCTGTAGAAGGTGCACATGATGGGGGTTGAAGCTCCAGCCCTTTTCAGCTTGCGGAGAAAGTAGAGGCGCTGGTGAGCCTTCTTGGCCAGTGCTGCAGTGTTCCTGCTCCAGGACAGGTCCTTTGAGACGTGCACTCCCAGGAACTTGGTGCTGTCTACTCTCTCCACTGCGGTGCTGTTGATGGTCAGAGGGGCATGTTGGGCATCCTTCTTCCTGAAGTCCACAACAATCTCCTTTGTCTTCTCCACGTTGAGAGTGAGATTGTTGTGTCCGCACCACAAGGCCAGGCGGCTCACCTCGTTCCTGTAGTCCGTCTCATCGTTGTTGCTGATGAGACCCACCACTGTTGTGTCGTCCGCAAACTTGATGAAGTGGTTGGAGCTGTATGATGGTGTGCAGTCGTGTGTTAGCAGGGTGAATAGAAGGGGGCTCAGTACACATCCTTGTGGGGCCCCTGTGTTCAATGTGATGGTGCTAGATGTGTTACTCCCGACTCGTACTGTCTGTGGTCTCCCAGTCAGGAAGTCTAGCAGCCAGTTACACATTGAGGTATTCAGCCCCAGACTGTCCAGTTTAAGGATGAGCTGTTGGGGGATGATGGTGTTGAATGCCGAGCTGAAGTCGATGAACAACATTCTAACATAGGAGTCCTTCGTGTCCAGATGTGTGAGAGCTGTGTGAAGGGCAGAGGAGATGGCATCGTCGGTTGAGCGATTAGGTCGGTATGCAAATTCATTCATTCATTCATTCAACCTTTATTTATACAGGCTAGCCTCGTTGAGTCACGGGGACTCATTTACAAGAGGGACCTGTCTCACTTACACCAAACAACCATCCAGTCTCACACTCACACCTAGGGTCAATTTAGAGTCACCAATCAGCCTAACAAGCATGTTTTTTGGTCTGTGGGAGGAAACCGGAGTACCCGGAGAAAACCCACGCATGCACGGGGAGAACATGCAAACTCCACCCAGAAAGGCCCCGGACCGGGATTTGAACCGGCAACCTTCTCGCTGAAAGGCAGCAGCTCTACCAGTTGTGCCACCGTGCTGCCCTATTTCCTCCTACTTACAAGGATCCGGACTTACGAGCTGGCAAATTTTTGGAAAAAACGCAAAAAATACTGAGTTTTTCTGTGTTTTTTCACCACAGTTCGTTAGCTAAACATGTGGACACACGTTTCCGATCATTTTTATGCACTCATAAGCAGTTTTTCGAAGAAAAACGAGTGTTTGTAGTCGCGCTAGCAAAACCGTTCCAACTTACGAGCGAAATTCCGGACTTACGAGACACGTGGCGGCCGTTCCAAGTTACGAATTTTCGCGTTACGAGCGCCTCGGAGGAACGGAACTCGCTCGTAAGTCGGGGACTACCTGTATATATATATATATATATATATATATATATATATATATATAAAGCTCTGCAGAGAGTGGTGAAGGCTGCACAGAAGTCTGTTGGAGTCAGTCTCCCCACCATCACAGACATTTACACCTCCAGATGCAGGAAAAGAGCCACCTGCATCATGAAAGACCTCACTCATCCAGCACACTCACTCTTTGCCCCACTCCCCTCGGGACGGAGGTTGAGGAGCATCAAGTGTAGAACCACTAGACTGAGGAACAGCTTCTACCCTGAGGCTGTTAGACTCATGAATAAATAAAAATAAAATAAAAAATAAACACTGCAAAATATCACATCATACTGATGCTGATCTGTTTTCTTGTTGCTGTGTTCATCTGTGTTCATCTGTGACCATCTGCTCATACAAACTCATGTTCGTGCTGCTGTTTATCCCCACTATATTAGGCTTAAGGGCGAGATACACTCGAGCGTCCTCACGATACGCCAATACGCAGCGTACGTACGCCCCGTACGCAGCGTAGCCCCGCGTAGCCCCTCAGGGCAAGTACGCGCAAAGGTATTTTTTTACTACGCATACGCGATCCGCGTGCGCGATACGCGGTGTCTGATCTAAACTTCCCCGGCGCCGGACTGTTTTGTATGTTACACAAATGAAATAAATTCCTCTTTTTTATCGCTGATCGGGCCTTTTCTTTTGTTTTTTTGCCTAAAGTCAAGTAACCGCTTCTTCCTCTGTTCACTCGATGATTGAAATGAATGAATTCAGGTCCTACCTGGGTGCGCGATGTTTTATATATTCCCTGGTGGGCTGTGGTGGGCTGTGGGCTGCAGGAAAAGCACTCCGTGCTCAGCTGCTCATATTACAACAAGGAGAACGCGAGCGTTTGGAGCGAAAAACTAGCGGAAGTGACGATCGGAAGTGACGGTACGGAGGAAATGACGTTAGAATTTGGAGCGAAAACACGAGAATCTACGCGAGAACGAAAGCCGAGTGTAGCAGCGGCTCCGTATACGCGCGTATACGTCCGTATACGCGCGTATACGGAGTCTGCTTCAGTGTATCTCGGGCTTTAGTGTATTACTAGTTGATGTTTTTCTTAGTTAGTTCTAGATGTTATTACTGTTTTTCTCTTTCATTTGTTGTTGGATGTAACTGGGACCTCGTGTACATAATCTCGTTTTCATCACATGTACCACATGCGGTGCAAATGACAATAAAGACTCTCTGACTCTGACTCTGACTATATATATATATATATATATATATATATATATATATATATATACATATATATGGTAAATGGAGCTTATTTATATAGCGCTTTCCAGCCCCCTGTGAGGGACCCCAAAGCGCTTTACAATACCAACCATCCACCCATTCATACACACATTCATACACCGGTAGCGGTGACTGCCATGCAAGGCGCCTTCCAGTCCTATCGGGAGCAACTCGGGGTTAAGTGTCTTGCCCAGGGACACAACGACACATGGTGTGAGTAACCGGGATTCGAACCTCCAGCCTTCCGATCGGGGGATGACTGCCATTACCACCACACCACGGCCGCCCATAATATATATATTATATTTATATATATATACATATATACATATATATACAGTACATATATATACATATACTGTATATATATATATATATATATATATATATATATATATATATATATATATATATATATATATATATATATATATATATATACTGTATATATGTGGGTGCATGTATGTATATATATATATATATATATATATATATATATATATATATATATACACTATATATATACTATATATATATATTTATATATTTATATACACGATCCTGTGTACATACTCTCGTTTTCATCACATGTACTACATGTGGTGCAAATGACGATAAAGACTCTCTGACTCTCTGACTCTGATGTATAAATATGCCCCCAAGGCCTCATCCACACCAACAGAATGGCCTCATATACATACCAATGGCTGCAAAAATGCTAATTCAATGAGCCATTTGACTAACTCCCATGGGAACTATAGTTAGAATATCCAAATGGCTCACATGTGGTAGTGCTAGTGTAATGAACTTTTAACAAGAAACCTACCCTTATTGTTTTTTCTGAATATTTTTATTTGTTTAGGATGGACAATTTAAGTTATTTAATTAATCTGTATTAAGGTAATAAGTTTCATTTGAATATTTTTTTTTGTGGGGAAAGAAAAATAAATTTGAGTTGTTAAAACTTACTTGCTTATTATACTCCTGTGTAATCCTAGAACCAAAGTAACTTTACTGCTGAGGTTTATTATTAATTAAATTAAGTAGTGGTTACATGGAAACATTTTGTGGCGAGCCAGCCAGGAGGATTATAAGTTAAAGACCGTGTAAAGTGAAATTAAATGTGTGTTTTTAGTTTGTCACATGGCATAAATATGTGTTATTAATCACCCATATAAATCTGACTGATTAAAAATATTGTTTTCCTCATAAAATTAAGTCTCAAAAATCAGGAAAAAACATAATTTTCCCTTGGTCTGAAACTGTGGGGGCGTGTCAGTGCAGTACTGCGGCCTACAGCTGAGCTGTGTGTGGAGAGGCAGGCAGCAGAGCCAGTAAACCTGCTCTGTTTTTATCTGAGTTCTGTCTGTAACAGCAGCTACTTTTTCCAAGAGTTACGCTGTTTTTGTAAATAGTTTTCTTGTGTGCTGGTGAAGATTCTCAGTTGTCCAGGACATGATAAAATCAAAAAAGGCGTTCAATACAGGATCAACTGGACTTTATTTGTTACAGAAAACGATTCGACTTCTGTCCAGAAGTCTTTTTCGATTCTGAATGAATGGAAGCTGTGAGAACGAGAAGTTTTATACAGTTCATAAAGTTTTCTTGTGTGTTTTTAATCTGGAATGAATAAAAAATAAAAAAAAGTTGTACCATGCGGGAATTGAACCCATAAGGTTAGGGATGGAAGGCAAACGCTTTATCCATTGACCTATCCAAGCATTACAGATACCTAGTATAAAACCATGCGATATAAAAACACGTTATGATTTGTACGGGTGCCCTGACCATTGCGACATCCAGGGAAGATGCACGAACGAGGCATAATTGATTAGCTAGCTAACAATGAACAAAATATCTATGCTATTGCTATCTGATGCTATCTGCGATTCGCGAGTGAACGGCTCCACCGAGGCGAATTTATACGGCTGGAGCTGCAGGGGGTGGGGCTATACTTAAGAAGACCGCGTGACGAAACGCGGTCACATTTAAAACACGCCTAAAAAATCCTGAAACAGAAATATCTTTATACACAGTTTGCTCTATAACTCCAAAATTAATTGAGCTACAATTTTGAGACTTTTTACTCATTTACAAGATTACAGTTATGACATTTATAATATTTATTGAAGAAAATGTTGAAATTCACTTTACACGGTCTTTAAGTAAGTGCAACATCAGCAACTAAAATAAAAATAAAAACACTGATACCAGACAGAATGGAAGTAAACAAGATTAATGTTGCTGACATTGAGCAAAAGTATGGGGTGAATGTAAATAAATCAATTTTAGCTTTTGGCCTAAATGAAGATGCCACTGATGCAAACATAACTGAAGCACTTAAAACTTATGGCGCAGTGGTGAAGATAGTCAGGTTAAGGTTAAGCGAAGCCATCATTGAGTTGGATGATGAAGAAGCAGTTGAGCATCTTAAGCCAAATTTTCCATGTGAAATAGCTACAGCCAAATATCCAACTGCAAGGTGGTGTGTTGATGATATAAAGAGAGTTTTACTTTCACCTGTGTTTTCTCAGTCTTCAGCAGAAATTAAAGCTCAGAAAACAGCCTCAGAACAAGATGGTTGTGAGTCGAGCAGTTCTGATGGTGGAGAGACTGAATCTGATAACGCTGACACTGCCCTCACATCAAAGGGACATCAAAGACAAATTCATACAACTCGTGCCATTAATCCATCTCACTCCAAACAACCAGAACAAAGAGCAAAAAGTAAGAGACGAGCTTTGTCAACTAACACACCTCCACTGAGTGATGATATGTTGAATCCCCCAGATGTGCAACGCATAATCGTTGAGCATGTAATAAAAAATGAAGCTGCTTCATCAAATTTGACTCCAAAGAGACTTCGTTCCTTTTCTGGACGAGTGCCTAAACCCCCTGGAGAAGTGGATTTTGAGACTTGGATCCTTCATGTTGAACTGATGTTTCAAGATGGATTCTCCATTGATATGCAAAGAAGGATGATTCTGGAAAGTTTGCTATCCCCTGCATTAGATATTGTGAAACAGCTTGGCTCTCATTCATATCCACAAGAATATGTCCGTCTCCTTCAGTCAGCATACGGACTTGTAGATGATGGTGAAGAAATATTTGCCAAGTTTTTGAGCACTCACCAGGATGCAGGAGAGAGGGCTTCTGAATATCTACAAAGACTGCAGTCAGTACTTAGTACTGCAATCAGGCGAGGTGGTGTGAGTGAAGTTAATGCAAACAAACAGCTGTACAAGCAGTTCATTCGTGGGTGCTGGGATCAGACCCTGCTTCTAACTCTTCAGCAAAGATTCAACAGTGAGTCCCTGCCAGATTTCTCTGAACTTTTTCTCCAGTTGAGAACGGAAGAAGAGCGGAGATCAGTAAAGATGGACCGAATGCAGCGTCACTTTGGAGGCTCAAAAGTAAAACCTTTACATTTTCAGACTGTCTTAGAACCCTCAGTAGAACATGACCATGACATTGTACAGAAGTACATCACAGAGACAGAAAGCTTAAGAAAACAAGTCGCTGAGCTTCAGATACAACTTACAGAAAAAAGGTCTCAGAGGAGGGAGAGGAGACAACAGGAAACAACTGGATTTGTCGACTTGCCCCCTATGGCAGCAGCAGAAGTACATGTGCAACAGCCAGCACGCCAACCTCCTCCAAAAGCTTGGTTCTGTTTTAAATGTGGAGAAACTGGCCATATTGCAAGACAGTGTGAGAATCCTCCAAACAAAGAATTGGTCGATAAAAAGTACAAGGAACTAAAGGAAAAACGTCAGCAGTGGGAAGCAAGGTACGGAACGGCTTTAAACTGGACCGGGTTTCAGTAGAGGGGCATACTGATACCCGACCAGTGCAGGCTCCACAATCAACGCAAGGCTTAAAACACGATCAAAAATCGACAACCATCAACAATATGAGACAGTCCCCTACATGTACATCAGATGAAGCACTTCTGGATGCCTTGGTAGGATCGAAAAACACTGCCAAGATGTTTATTGATGGAGTTCAAAGCATTTGTCTTCTTGACTCAGGCTCCCAGGTGACGACTGTTTCTGAAACATTTCACAAGCTCCACTTGCATTCACGACCGATCCAGTCACTAGGTGACCTTTTAGACATTCAGGGTGCAGGTGGTCAGATAGTTCCTTATCTGGGGTACATTGAGGTAAATCTTTTCTTTCCAGAAGAGATTGCAGGGAGACCTGAGGAAGTCCTTACTTTAGCTTTAATTGTACCAGATTGTAGATCAAATAGAGAAGTTCCGGTGCTGGTTGGAACAAATGTGTTAGATGTTCTTTACGACATTTATACAACTTCTAAAAGAACCAGTGTTCACAACCAACAAGTGCACTGTAAAATTGTGCCACTGATCGGGACACTGTATGGCATACACAAAGAAGATCGAGCGAGTGGTAGGGTAGGAAAGATAAAATTGCTAAGAAAAACGAGTCAGAAAGTACCCGCAGGGGAAAAGGCTGTTTTAATGGGTTATGCCAGAAACATTACAGTTTCCCCAGGCACTTCTCTATTAGTTGAACAGGCAGACTCTATCTTACCTGGTGGATTAGTGTTCTGCAACTATGTTATGACAGCCCCATCGACAACATCTTTCAAAATCCCTATTTTAGTGAAGAATGAAAGAGCACATGACATCATAGTACCTGCTGCTCTAACTGTTGCTGAACTCTATAAGCCTCTAACAGTTTCAGCTCCTCAGTCAACAGTGAGAAAAAACCAAGAGTTAAGATCTCAGTCCGAGCTTACGCAAAATATTGCTTTATGTCAAAACATTGACTTACCAGTTAAACCTAGCCAGCTCAAAATTGACCTCACAGATACATCTCTTTCTGAAGAATGGAGAGAGAGAGTAACAAAAAAGTTAAGTTCGATGTCCGATGTGTTTGTTAGTCATGATTTAGACTACGGCCACACAACCGCTGTAAAACATAAGATACGCCTCTCTGATCCTACTCCTTTTAAACAAAGACCTAGGCCAATACACCCATCAGATTATGAGGCTGTCAGATTGCACTTAAAAGAACTGTGTTATGCCAACGTAATCCGTGAGTCAGAAAGTCCCTTTGCATCCCCTATTGTGGTAGTAAAAAAGAAAAATGGTGAAATCCGGCTCTGTGTCGACTATCGTAAGTTAAACAATCAGACAATCAAAGACGCCTATGCGTTACCAAATATTGAGGAGGCTTTTTTGGCCTTGACAGAGTCAAAGTGGTTCTCAGTCATGGATTTAAAATCAGGATACTATCAGGTTGAGGTTGAGGAGGAGGACAAGTATAAGACAGCGTTTGTAACTCCTATGGGCTTCTGGGAGTTTAATCGGATGCCACAAGGTGTAACCAACGCTCCCAGCACATTTCAGCGTGTAATGGAGAAATGTATGGGAAATCTCAACCTTAAAGAAGTTTTAGTATTTCTGGATGATCTGATTGTTTTTTCTACCACATTAGAGGAGCATGAAGAACGCCTTATGCGTGTCCTGGGGAAGCTCAGAGAGTATGGACTTAAGCTTTCCCCTGAGAAGTGTCAGTTCTTCCGAACATCAGTGAAGTACCTAGGACATGTAGTTTCTGAAAGAGGTGTCGAGACAGATCCTGAGAAAACTGCAGCATTGACAACTTGGCCAACACCTAAAAACATTAAAGAACTAAAGTCATTTTTAGGATTTGCAGGATATTATAGGAGATTTATTAGAGACTTTGCCAAAATTGCAAGAACCCTAAATGACCTTACCATTGGGTATTTTCCACCCAGGAAGGCTGCTAAACAGCGCTTCAAACACACCTCAGAAGTTGACCTAAAAAAACATTTGCTGAAAAATGGACATCAGAATGTGATGAGGTTTTTAATACTCTGATTCAGAACCTTACCACTGCACCAGTTTTAGGATTTGCAGATGTAACAAAGCCTTATATTATTCATACTGATGCAAGTTTGCTAGGATTGGGGGGAGCTCTTTATTAAGAGCAAGATGGCCAGCTGAGGGTTATTGCCTTTGCTAGCAGGGGTCTTTCAAAGTGCGAAAAGCGTTATCCAACTCATAAGCTTGAGTTTCTTGCTCTTAAGTGGGCAGTGACTGATAAGTTTTTCGACTATCTTTATGGAGCCAAGTTTACAGTAGTAACAGATAACAATCCTTTAACTTATGTACTTACAACTGCTAAACTAGATGCAGCTGGACATCGGTGGCTAGCTGCCCTCTCCACATTTGATTTTCAGATGCAGTACAGAGCAGGAAAGAAAAATCAAGATGCTGATGGTCTCTCTAGACGGCCACATTTTGAGAATGGACTTGATGATTCAACACATGACGAAGACCAAACCATAGAACATTTCATAGCTCACATTGCCAAAGGGACTGGTGCCGCAGAGGTTTCATCAGAAGTTGTAAATGCCATCTGTCAGAAACATCTGGCTAGACAAACAAACCTTGCACACTCTGAACCTGCACTGGAATCATGCCTGGTTGAATGTATTGCTGTTGACGTGCATGTTATTCTCCCTGAGTACACACATGATGACATTTTGCCAAATTCATGCACATTACCTCGCATGTCTCAACAAGACTGGGCTCTTGAACAACAGAGAGATCCGGGTGATTCTTTTTTTGGGGCAACATTCATGTCCGCATGTTTCTCTTAACCTGATTTTTTTCTAAAATGTGTCAAATATTTACAACAAAGTATTTTAATTATACACTTAGATGTTTGCCATCATTCAAATATAAATGAAATGCATTTAAAATATTATTTTGTACTTTACACACCTTTTTGGTGACATAGATGGTCAATTTTATTGTGTCCGCAGTGCAGTGTAAAATATTTCCTCAAGAAGTTTAAACAATAAAATTAAATTAAAAAAGAAATTTCTTCAATAATTTGATTGACTGGACTAAACCTTATTTTATTATGAAACTGAATCTGTTGAAACTATTTTTTTATTTGATATTTTCTTGATATTATACATGTCCCAGTAGTAACTTTCCACCCTGTTAGAATGTTTCCTTTTTGCCCTCAAAAGACTACAATTCCATAAAAGCCATTTACAGGAAGTGACATCAATTGGTTTTGGAGGGAATTCAACTGTGGAAAACAAGGTAAGCTTCATCTGTCACTCTCTCCTTACTTTTTTTTATCTTAAATATATTAAACCTGTATGAGTCAACCTCAATTTACCGATCGATCTACTTTCCCACCCTCATCTATGGTCATGAGCTTTGGGTTATGACCGAAAGAACAAGATCTCAGATACAAGCGGCTGAAATGAGTTTTCTCCGCAGGGTGGCTGGACTCTCCCTTAGAGATAGGGTGAGAAGCTCAGTCATCCGGGAGGGACTCGGAGTAGAGCCGCTGCTTCTCCACATCGAGAGGAGCCAGTTGAGGTGGCTCGGGCATCTGGTTAGGATGCCTCCTGGACGCCTCCCTGGTGAGGTGTTCCGGGCATGTCCCACCGGGAGGAGACCCAGAGGAAGACCCAGGACGCGCTGGAGGGACTATGTTTCTCGGCTGGCCTGGGAACGCCTTGGGATTCCCCCGGAGGAGCTGCTCCAAGTGGCTGGGGAGAGGGAAGTCTGGGCCTCCCTACTTAGGCTGCTACCCCCGCGACCCGACCCCGGATAAGCGGAAGAAGATGGATGGATGGATGGATGGATGGATGGATGGATGGAGTCAACCTTAAAGTTCCACCCTGTTAAGATAAATTGTGGGAAATGTTTATTCGGTAGAATTTAAAAAAACAACATAGTAGATTTAGTCATTAAAGGTTTGCTATTCTGTTGAAGGTTAGCTAGCTAAATGTTGACCACATAAAGAGCTACAGCTAGATTAGCTAAAAAAATTCCACCCTGTTATGTTCCACCCTGTTAGGTTTATGAACCAAACAAGGTGTAACAAGGACCTAACAGGGTGGAAATTCAGGTAAAAAGCAATCACATATATATGTAATTATTACTTTACCTGTAATTATTACTTTATCCAGCCCTGAGCTTGACCATTATGCCTTTCTTATTGCTAAACATGTCAGTGATGTAACAAAATATTTAAATCTTAAAATATTACTCTTTTTATTTTCAAAAGTCCTGAAGCCAAAATGTTGCCGCAAAAAAAAGAATCACCCATCCGGCAATAAGCAGAGTCATTTCCATCTTAAAAGGTGGGAGGCGTTTATCATACAGACAGTGACAGCAAGAGAACAGAGAAGTACAACTGATGTTGCGCCTCTGGGATCAACTAACACTGAGAGAGGGGGTTCTCTACAGAAAACGTGTAATCAATAGAGAACCATCTTTTCAACTGGTTCTACCCAAAAGTTTCAGGGAGGTTGCTCTGGAGGCTCTACATGATGCCGTTGGACACATGGGGGTTGACCGTACCACAGACTTGGTACGTGCCCGATTCTTCTGGCCACACATGTTGGAGCAAATTGTAAACAAGTTGCAGACCTGCGAAAGATGCATACGACGAAAGGCAAAAGCTGGATGGAGTGCCCCTCTGGTAAATATCCAGACTAGCAGACCACTTGAGTTGGTTTGTATGGATTATTTATCGTTGGAACCTGATAGCAAAGGAACCAAAAATATCCTAGTCATAACTGACCATTTCACCAAGTATTCGGTGGCAGTCCCGACACCTGACCAAAAGGCAAAAACAGTAGCCAAGGCTCTGTGGAACAATTTCTTCATCCATTATGGGTTCCCTGAGCGGCTACATAGTGATCAAGGTCGTGATTTTGAATCCAATCTAATCAAAGAACTTTGCACAATGCTTGGAATCAAGAAAACGCGCACAACGCCATACCATCCACGTGGAAACCCTGTGGAGAGGTTTAACAGAACATTACTGGCCATGTTGGGTACACTACAGGAAGAAGACAAGGTGAAGTGGAAAGAGTTTGGACAGCCACTTGTACATGCTTATAACTGCACCAAGCATGACACTACTGGCTATTCTCCCTACCAACTGATGTTTTGGGAGGCAACCTAACCTCAGCAACCTAAGGGCCAAGATGGTGTAGAGGCAGGGCTGCCGACTTGGGACTAGGGTTGGGCATCGTTTGAATTTGAGCGATTCCGGTTCCAATTTCGATTCTTCGTTTTGATTCCGATTCTTTTCGATTCTCGATTCCGATTCTTTTTGTAGGCGGGGTTAAAAAAAAGACATGTCAATTCAATTCAGTTCAGTTTATTTATACTGTATAGCTCCAAGTCACAACAGAAGTTGTCTCAGGGCACTGAACAAAAAACAATCAAATATAAAAATAATAAGTTAACAGAAACTTTAATATAAAAATAATGGTAACACTATTTATCTGAGGAGACTACTTTGAGTTTAACTCCATGTTATAAAAAAGCTACAGTAGTTAGCCAGAGTTATTTCAGGATGAAATAATTTGAACTTCTGTTTGAATTTAATGCCATGAACTTTTTCCTTTTTGTTACATTTACTATGAATTTCTCACAGGGCAGATTAGAGCCAACATGGAGGACTCACCAACATATATTATTATTATGTTTATGTTTATGTTTATTAAATTTGTTCATTTTTTTACAAAAGAAACAATACAAGACAATCTCATAATGATAGTGTACAAAATGTAAAAAAATGAAAGGTAGCAGAAAGAAGAATAAATCTTATTATATCTGCCCCTTATCTCCAACAATCAGATTAAACAACAGTAGTCAAACCATGTAAACAATAATAATCTTCAACCAACTTTTTCCAACAATCAGGTTAAACAATAATATTCTTCAACCAACAGTACAAAATGACTAACTCTTTCTAATTTTCTAACTAATACAATACACATTACGTTATTTCACATATATTTTTTTAACACATTTGTTTTGATCATTTTTTTAAATGTAAACATTGACTTGGCATTTTTAACTACATTCTCCAAGCCATTCCATAATCTAATTCCCTGGATTGAGGTAGAACGTCCTATAATATTGTCCAGTGTCTGATGCTGCAGTCATGTTACTGAACTCCCACTGATGGGCTAACTTGGGTCCACCATCAGCAGCAGGATCTTCAGACAGAACAGCTGGTGGGATGTCCTGGTATCTGCAGCCTTCTCTCTATTTGTTTCTTCATGGACATGGAGTTGTGAAATTATGTTGTGCCTCTTCCTCAGCAAAACGCTCCTCCAGTGGAGACTTTCTGGACAGACTGCAGGAAGTTCCTAAACAAACAATAGGTTTATCAGTATTATCAGTAAAAAGAGATTATTAAATCATTTTTAAGACTGAGAATGTGTACAATTATTAGCTCTGTTGTTATTGCCTAACTAACCTATTCAATAATTCTTCAAACTGTGACATTCCCTCATAATGGAATGAAAGAGAACATAAACAGAAATTATATAATACTGAAAACTAGAGACATTTAGACATTTTAAAAGACACAGAGAACTTTAAATGGATTAAGAATGTTAATAAGTGTTGGATTTGAGTGCAATGTAAGTGCAATCCATGGTTGAATTCACATCTGAAAAGGGATGCAACCTTTTCACAACATATGCTGTAACTGTTCTGTGGCACTCTTCATTCAGTTAACACTGACGTTTTTACCTTGGACGCTGGTGAACACTGTGAAGCCATTTCAGGTCGTTTGTCTAAGAAAAAAATACAAGCTAACGTTAGCATCGTGTTTGTATTTGAGCTGACTTACCGCTTTAAGCGGAGTATAACTTGTTAGCTGCCTTAATGTTGGTATGAGATGTAGTTTATAGTTTATTTATTTACCTGATGGAGCCGAAGAGGTAGCGATTAGCGAAAAGTTCGGCGGAGCGTTTTGCAGACGGACCACTCTGTACTTCCGGTCGGATACGAAGCGAAAATAATCCGGTGGAGCGCGTCAAAGACGGGACACTATTTTACTTCTCCACCCTCCTTTGCATGATAGAAAATTATTGCAAGTGCTGCACTGACCTGACTGGTCATTTTATTAATTAGTAAGCTTTCGATCTCGGATGCACACTTCCGGTGGATTCTTCTTCGTTGGGTTTCGGCGGCGGCTACTTCCGATCGGCTAACTAGCATCAAACATAGGAATCACAAATTAACATTTTGAACGATTCCGGGAAAACCGGACAGTTAGTCCCGGTTCCGAACGATTCTCGATTCTCGATGCCCAACCCTACTTGGGACCCAGGTTCGAACCCCGGCCACTACACACCTTGGGGTGTCTATGAGTGCACACCTATTTCCCCAGCTCCCCGGGCGCTTTATATGGCTGCTCACTGCACCACCTGGTGGTGGTTGGGTTAAATGCAGAGACAAATTTTGTCTTGTATGGGAAACATACATAGGTGACATTTATTTTATTTTCATTTAACTTGCCTATCGACATCACATTTGGATTAACCTGTGAAACTGGAAAAAGAGACTCACACACGCAATATGTGAAAAACCTCAAAGAAAGTCTGACAGAGAGTTACAAGATTGCTGTGGATCATAGCACTAAAACTGCTCTTCATAACAAGAAGCTCTTTGACAAAAGAGTGAGAGACTCAAAGTTGGAGACTGGAGATCGTATCTTGGTGAAAAATGTTGGGTTACGTGGGAAGCATAAACTCTCCAACAGATGGAGCCAGACCATCTACCAGGTGGTGAAACAAGTGAAAGATTTACCTGTATATGTAGTGTCTCCTTTGGAAGCAGATGGTCCAATAGAGAGTGCTACATCGATACCTGTTGTTACCTTGTGGATTTTTACCACAAACTGACAATGAACCAAAGCCAATCAAGGACAAGAAGGTGCCATGCTGTTCTTCAGGTTCTAAGTCTGTTGAGGATGGAAATAATTTTGGACTTCAGGGTGAAGAGGATCCCCTGGCAGAAAATGATGATGGAACAGATGAGGACTATTACTATCCTCCAGTTGTATTTGTGGATGGAAAACCTAAAAGAACTGAGGATGAAACAACCAACTATGATGTGCAGAACACTTCTGGAGTGGATTTGGGTTGTGCTAATACAACTTCTCTCACAAGGCAAGAGGATACGATGACTCGCATCATAGAATCCCCATCCAGATACACACCAGGGGCCTCATGTATCAACCGTGTGTGCGCACAAAAACCTTGCTTACGTCACTATCCACGCAAAACCCCGTATGTATCAAAACTGAACTGAACGTGAATATGTGCGCATCCAAGTACATTTCCACGCCAGCCCCATGGCTGGCGTACGCACGTTTCTGTGGTTCTTGTTCCTTTGGCGACACTTACAGGTGATTCAGAGAAACTGAAGCCCCACAGTCTGTGGTTGACTTTAAGAGCGGCTTGAAGACCTTTCTTTTCAACCGAGCATACTCTACTCCTCATGATTCTACTTTTGATCATAGCTGATACTGTTGTTGATTTTAATTGTTTTATTATTTGTTTCATTGACATTTAATTCTGTTGCACCTTGTAGCACTTTGAGATTTCCATTGATGAAATGTGCGTTATAAATTGATGTCATCATTATTATTATTATTATTAACTGTTCATGATGTGAAAATGATTAATATTCCCACCAAACACACGATTAACAAGTATTACATCCACATGACGCAGTTAAATAAAGGACGCGCAAAGTTGTGCCAAAAATAAATTTAACAGGAACGGATTCATTCAGCCTTACTGGAGGATATAATAAATAGTGTAACACGCAGAGCATTTATTTATAAACAGATATAATTTTCTGATCTAGGATATGGCTTATCAGCCGTTTTCAGAAATAATCATTTTTCAGTTTGGCACTGCTGCGCTCTGGAGCAACACAGGAGCCGTGCATCACGCGTGCACATGCAGAAGCAGCGATCAAACTGTTCCCGAGCTTTCCTGAGGGAGCTGCAGGCCGATCAGGGCTGTCCAGTCCACACAAAGCCGATTCATGTCCAATGGAATGTCTCATCTATATGATTCCAAAGGCTGAGTGGTCGCGCTTTGGAGCGCGCGCGCACCCTCGCCGGTGTTACACGGCAGCTGGAGGTGATTCATAATCTGCGTTTATTGTAGATTTCTCCAAAATGACACGTGAAAGTACACCATATATAACTTGTAGGAGAGTAAAAGCTTCACAGACAAACAGATTGCGCACAAGGCTGCGGCGCGCGCAGCGTTTGGAGACTCCAACATCACGTCATGTCATGAAAACTCTCCACTGAGACGCACAGACCCGTTTCTTCATATCATCTATTAAATAAACAAAGATCTATGTTCTACCAAACATCTAAGTTCCTCTGTGTTTACAGTAATTATGGTAATAAACTCGTGCGCAAAGTTAATATTTTCACTCAGAATGAATGGATGAGCCGGTTGCGCACCAAAGCAGGGTGCGCGCACACACAAATACCGACACACAATCACTCGTTCTTTGCGTGATAAACACATTTTATTACTATTCTTACTTAGGATTATTTTCCTCACTCATATTATATTAAATTCATTATTTTCCTGAATCTAGAAATGATTTCTGATCGCGCAGGGATCAAACAAACATGTCCTTCACACATGCAGGAAGTAATTTGCATCTGTTTAACATATGTAAATGAAGGCGTGTCAGGGGAGGTGTCTCACGTGCGCTCAGTTCCACGTTAATTGTGATGTACAAAAGGAATGTGCGTGGATTCCGGTGTACGCACAGTTTGATACATCTGGATTTTTTTGTGCGTACACACTTTTCTGGATTTGACCGTACGTCACTTTTCAGTAGGAAATCCACGCAAGTCTTTGTACATGAGGCCCCAGGAGTCAGTGTTGAAGAGTTGAGTGGAGATTATACACTGAATCCAGAAGCACCTCTGTTCCAACCACAAAGTTCTATGGAAGGTGACAGCAAGTCTACATCAAAATCTGAAATTGTGGCTGAGGCACCAGAGCTTTCAATATCTCAAGAAGATAAAAGGGTGGATGAATTGGTTAGAGTTCAAACGCCAGATGACAACAGTCACAAAGAGGAGAGTGATCAAGCAGTGGATGTGGAGTTGAGATGATCAACAAGACAGCGGAGTCAACCCTAAAAGACTGACTTACCCATCACTGGGCAACCCTCTGGTTGTTGTTATGCAATCAATTTTTGAAGGATTAGATAAAGCTTTTACGACAGCCTTAAGTTCTGATTTTATACCTGCTATTTCACAGTATCAAACTAACCTAGTGGAGACTGTGTAATTGAACATGCAGGGACGCATGAGAGGTTTGGGGGGGAGGATGTAACCCCCATAAACTGTGTTGATTTGTCTGTATGTTTAATGTGTTATCTTGTAGTTCTTAGAATGTCCTGTAGAGGGCCCTAGATCCAAATTTCTTCTCTGTGTTAAAAAAAGGGAAGAAGAAGAAGACGTACTTAACGTCTCAGCAGAATTAGAGAAGACAGAGAAATGACAGAGTCTGTAGATTAAGCACGTTCCAGCAGAAGTAGAGAAGTCACAACTCATAATGTGCTGCTGTTCTACGAGAGAAATCTGTTCATTTCAAACTGGATAATGTACATTTCGTTCCGGGATTTCTCCGGTGAGTCTGTTGCTTTATTTTCAGCTGTGTTCTTGGGCAGAATGCCAAACGTTGCTCCGTTTTTCTGAACAGAAAGAAAAAAAACGACCGGAGTATATTGTGTCACTCTGTAATTAACAGTTCTGTGAAATGAGGTTGTTTTATAGTGAAGTAATGTTAAGTAAGTTCTTTATTACTGAGTATTTTTTGTTGTTGTTTATTTTAAACGCTAATTTGTTTTGTTTTTTTCGATAAGAAGTGATTGAAAGATTTAGCTGATTTCTGTGCAAGCACATGAATTGTTACCACTCTTCATGCAGGTTGTTTTTTTTAACGGCTGATATCTGAACGAGCCAGTGAAGTCCAGAAGTAGGAGGGTCCCGCCGCCATCTTTGTTACTCGGACTGAAGTCTGGAAAGAGGAGGGACTGCACTGCTGGAGCCTGGATAGTTTGCTTGGACAACAGATAAGCTTATTGAACAAGAAAAAAAAGGAAAGGGGGCCCCCAATCTTTCAAACTCACAAGCTATATGTTCATGAACATATTTTCTTTAACTGACAATCTATGTGCACATTGACTGAACTGACTGAATTGTATACAGTATTGAAGGGCTAATTGGAATTTGTATTTATTATTTTAAAGAGAAGTAGTTTTTTTAATGAACTTTTAACAAGAAACCTACCCTTATTGTTTTTTCTGAATATTTTTTATTTGTTTAGGGTGGACAATTTAAGTTCTTTAATTACTTGCTTATTATCCACATGTGTAATCCTAGAACCAAAGTAACTTTACTGCTGAGGTTCATTACTACTGTACTGTAATTAAATTAAGTAGTGGTTACAAGTGCTTTTGAAATTGCGGACCTAAATAAATTAATAAGCGCTTTAGAAATAGTGGAACTAATTTTTGGATTAGCGCTGCCCACCACTGTTTGTTTGTTTGCTTGTTTGTTTGTTTGTTGTAAGTGTTAATTAATCACACTTGCCAGTTGTTTTAATTATTATTTAGTAGTTTAGTATGTTTCAGTTCAGCTCCCCTTGGCTCCCAGCAACTCACAGCTATTCTTCTCCTGCTCACCCTGATGCATGCTCAATAATCCAGGTAGAAAAATCTAAAAAAGCTAAGTCTGGTCCTCTGGAATGTCCAGAGGACCAGACTTAGCTTTTTTAGATATTCTCCTGTTCATTAAAGGACATGACCCACCATGTTTTCAAATTGCATCGCCATTAATATTTATTAGTTTATTTAAAAATAAAACAGGAGTGTTTATTTATATTGTAGAGAAATAAAGCTAAATGTGTTATTTCATGATTTATAGCAGATTTTAGCATGCAACTCTGGGAAAATCTGCCCCTCTCCATATATGGGCATTCACATCACTGAAGTTTCTGCCTTGGAGTTATAGGCAGAGTTATAACAAGCAAGCATCAACTTCTGACCAGAGGGGAAAAAAAGCGAATCATATTTAATATTCCCTTGTTAATAAATCCCGCGGTCACTCACTGATGTCATATTCTGAGCGTACACCCACTTTTTATTCTCTATCCGTGACCTGACAGCCAGGTCGGGGAGTACAGAATTAAAAAGGCAGCCGCAGAGGAGCTTTGAACACGCGTGCTCCCCGCAAGGCTGAGGAGATACGGAGCCGAGTCAGCACCACGAAGGAGCCGGGAGAAGACACGAGGCTGGCTCCTCATGGGCAGAGGAGTGAGAGTTTAACCGCAGCGTGAAGGAACTTCAAAGGTGACCAGCAGAACGAGGAGCCGGAAGAAGACGCTCGGCTGGCTCAATGGGCAGAGGAGTGAGAGTGAGTGAGAGCAGCATTTTAACCGCAGCTATGTTCTATCTTATAAAAAAGTTCTAATAAATAAATAAAAATAGAGTGCTGGCTGGTCCAGCTGTACACACAACTGCACCAGGAAATATTTAGAGATCACTATCCACGTAGGGCACGAGTTTAACTGCAGTTCTCTCATAAACCTCCATGGCGAACTCACTCCTGCCTTCTGGGTGGAGCCTTCAATGAGGTGATTTCACACTTCGGCAATCTTCGGCCGGGTTTCCGGATTCATCCGGGACTCGGTTGTTTTTTTCTCGTTTTTTTAACTCTCGCCTGGCCCAATTGCAAAAATGAAAACAGACATCATATTCTACTACAGTAATTGTCCAATATGGTGAATTGTTACTGTCATGGTGGGTGTTGTCCTTTAAGCTCGCCTGTTCTTCATCTCTATAATCATCTTCCCCAGGTCAAAGTCACTCAGTGTCTGATACTGTTTGCTACCTTTTTACATCGCCAGCTGCCTACCTCGACCCCACACTTCAAAATAGGTATTGTCTTGCAGGGTATGTGCTTTGTTAATAGGGGTCCAACCCAGGGGAGGTAAGGGAATGCAGCTGCAAAGTAGTAGCAGTTCCATATATCCAGCAGAGCATGGAAACCTATTTAACATTTATTTTTTTGTTTTATTTTGTTTTATTCGGGGAACAAAATTTATGCTGCAGCCCACACCACAAGTACTTGTAGTATTATGATGATACTGTATATACATGGTAGCAGCACAGTGACTGCTGGATATGGGCACCACCCATGATCAGAAAAGGAAGAAGCAGGTAAAAGATAATGGATGGATGGAATTTCCAGTAGTGGCCATCTCAAATAAATGCTTACATGATTCTAAGTTGTTTATCAAATGGGTTAAAATTAAACTATTTCTCCAGGCTGAAGTGATACAAAGCAGTATCAGGAAATAATACAAAATCTTTCCATCGCACTTGTCTTCAAAAAATCTGATCTCTTTCCTTAGACGTACAAAGAAACATGCACTGTGTAAGTTTTAAGACAAAATTTACTTTAAAATATTCTGTTTATTTTTAATAGCTGTTGACTGCATTGAAAATAAGCTTTAAAAATCACTTTAAAATAATTTTACTGATGGAAAATAATGTATTTAGTTATTTGCATGCAGTTTATTATAAGCACCTTTAGCAAATGGTCTCCCAGGACAAGGGGTCTCCAGCTCTTACATTTTCTGAGCTGCCATTCATTTAATGGGGTCGGCAGAGGAGTTAGATTTCCTGAGCTCTGAAACCTTAATAATTTCTACATTCCCTTAAATTGCAAATAATTGCAGGAAAACGCTTCAGATGAGGACAAACCACATTCTGATAAATGTAATGTTTACTTTGTGGCATTTTGGTGTACAATAGCCTCCCACTCATAAAGGGAGACGGTGAATAAGCAACTTGGTGCAGAATGCTTCGGCCACAGGTGCATAGAAAAGATCACAAGTAGAACCCTTATTCTTATATTCAAGAGTACATGCATGCATAATCCCATATCAGAGGAGAAAGAACAACAATTCAGCTTTCATATTCTCTTAAATTGCTCAGGAAAAAAGTGTGATTTTATCTAAATTAAGTCAAAAGCATCATTTTAAACTGCTTGAATGTTCTGGCTCTAAAGTTGTCCAAACATCTGTTTACTTTGACAGTCAGCATCCTTGCACTCTGGATCATTTAAAAATCTAAGTAAAAGCTTATTTGTTTTTTGTCCTAACAAAAATACATTCAATAAAATCAAAGAAGGTGGTATTTTCTTCTTCTCACAGAGTGAGACAGTCTAATCTAACGTCTCAGAATAGAGGCTGTTTAAAATGCATTCTGTGAGCTGCTAATTTGTGTAGATCTCTTTGCACAGACTGATGCACAGAAATAACCTGTCTCGATAAAGTCTCTGCTTTTGTCTAAGCACCAGCCATGTGGGTAGAGGCCTGTATATTGGCATGCAATCCATGCACTGACACGGTAATCCCTCACTGCATGGCAGAATTGTTATCCACCTCTGATGCCTAAACCAGTTGATCCATACTCTGGGACAGGCCCATGCTAACCACCATGAAGGATTGCCCCTCTGCCAGTAATGTATGATCTTGCTTGTTCTAATTGAGTCTGAGTAATAATAATATCTTTATTATCCTGTAAAAGGACCTTAGATCCTTATGTACAGTTTACTTTTATAATTATTTGAACCCCCTGTGACTTTGCAAGTCCTCCCACTTAGAAATCATGGAGGGGTCTGAAATATAATCTAAAAAAATAAAATAAAATTTTAAAAATTCTGGGCATCACAATGTATGATTTTTTTTTAAAATAATTTATTTGTGTGTTACTGCTGCAAATAAGTATTTGAACACCTTTGAAAATCAATGTTAATATTTGGTACAGTAGCCTTTGTTTGCAACTACAAAGTTCAAATGTTTCCTGTAGTTTTTCACCAGGTTTGCACACACTGCAGCAGCAGGATTTTGGTCCATCCCTCCACACATATATTCTCTAGATCAGCCAGGTTTCTGGGCTGTCACTGAGAAACACAGAGATTGAGCTCCCTCCAAAGATTTTCTATAGGGTTTAGGTCTGGAGACTGGCTAGGCAACTCCAGAACCTTGATATGCTTCTTATGGAGCCACTCCTTGATTCTCCTGGCTGTGTGCTTTGGGTCATTGTCATATAGGAAGACCCAGCCATGACCCATCTTCAATGCTCTAACAAAGGGAAGGAGGTTGTTCCCAAAATCTCACAATACATGGCCCTGGTCATCCTCTCCTTAATACAGTGCAGTCATCCTGTCCCATGTGCAGAAAAACACCCCCAAAGCATGATGCTTCCACCCCCATGCTTCACAGTAGGGATGGCGTTTTTGGGATGGTACTCATCATTCTTCGTCCTCCAAACATGGCGAGTGGAATTAAGACCATAAAGTTCTATTTTGGTCTGATCGGACCACATAACTTTCTCCCATGACTCCTCTGGATCATCCAAATGGTCACGGGCAAACTTAAGATGGGCTTGGACGTGTGCTGATTTAAGCAGGGGAATCTCCTGTGCCATGCATGATTTTAAACTATGACATCTTAGTGTATTACCCACAGTAACCTTGGAAACAGTGGTGCCAGCTCTCTTCAGGTAGTTGACTAGCTCCTCCCGTGTAGTTCTGGCCTGATTCCTCACCTTTCTTGGGATCCTTGATACGCCACGAGGTGAGATCTTGCATGGAGCCCCAGTCGGAGGGAGACTGACAGTCGTGTTTAGCTTCTTTCATTTTCTAATAATTGTTCCAACAGTTAATCTTTTTTTCACCAAGCTGCTTGGCATTTGCCCCATAGCCTTTTCCAGCCTTGTGGAGGTCTAAAATTTTGTCTCTGGTGTTTTTGGACAGCTCTTTGGTCTAAGCACGCTAGTAGTTGGAGTCTTACTTATTTTGTGGGGGTGGACAGGTGTCTTTATGCAGCTAACAACCTCAAACAGGTGCTTCTAATTTAGAATAATAAGCGGAGTGGAGGTGGACTAACAGGTCTTTGAGGGCCAGAATTGTTGCTGATTGGCAGTAGTTCAAATACTTACTTGCAGCAGTAACAAACAAATAAATAATTTAAAAAATCATACATTGTGATTTCTGGATTATCTTTTTTTTTCAGATTATGA
>JBBPBX010009538.1:9392-24107 GCA_038048925.1 Garcialebias charrua | reverse complement strand
CAGACCCTAGTCCAAAGCGAAGTGAAGGACAAGGGTTTGACATCTTTGTTTTAACTTCTTTAAAAAAAACTATTTATCTCTTATGATTGTCTATTGTTGATTGTCCAAGAAAAATCTACTCTTGCTGTTGTCATCATTCTCTGTTTGTAGCCAGGTCTCTCTTGTAAATTAGTCCTTGAGGGTCAATGGGATTAGCCTGTATAAATAAAGGTTGAATGAATTTATAGAGCATGTAAAACAGCGACAAGGCCAACCAAAGTGTTGTACAAACAGAAAAACAGCCAATGAACCAAGCAACATACAACATGAAGTAAAATCAGAATATAGACATACAAATGTTGCAGATAATAAATATAATGACTAACCTGTGTGACCGTACTAGATGTATTGAATGTGTGAATTACCGTGTACCGTTGCCCAAACGTCTACCCGACTGGAACACCCACTGACCCAACACAAAGTAACCATTGCAATTAATTAGAAATTAACAAAAAAAAAAACAACGTGAAAAATGGGCAGCACGGTGGCACAACTGGTAGAGCTGCTGCCTCTCAGCGAGAAGGTTGCCGGTTCAAATCCCGGTCCGGGGCCTTTCTGGGTGGAGTTTGCATGTTCTCCCCGTGCATGCGTGGGTTTCCTCCGGGTACTCCGGTTTCCTCCCACAGACCAAAAAACATGCTTGTTAGGCTGATTGGTGACTCTAAATTGACCCTAGGTGTGAGTGTGAGAGTGGATGGTTGTTTGGTGTGAGTGAGACAGGTCCCTCTTGTAAATGAGTCCCCGTGACTCAACGAGGCTAGCCTGTATAAATAAAGGTTGAATGAATGAATGAATGAAAAGCATACAGGTTCAAAACACAGATGATCTGGTGTTGAAAGCTATGGAACAGTAGTGGGTTTTTAAACGTGATTTGATAACCGAGAGGGAGGGAGCCTGCCTGACAAGCAGAGGTAACTTGTTCCAAAGTCTTGGGCCTGCTACAGAGAAGGCCCTGTCACCTCTGCGCTTAAGATGAGTTCCAGGAACTGTGAGGAACAACTGGTCCACTGACCTCAGTGGCAGTGGTGGGACATACGGCTGTAGCAAATCAGAGAGATAGGTGGAGGTGAGACTGTTTAGTGATTTGTAGACATACATGAGAATTTTTAACTGGATTTGAAGATGAACCGGTAGCCAGTGCAGGGAGGCCAAGACTGGTGTAATGTGCTCTCTTTTACCTGTACTGGTTAAAAATCGGGCTGCTGCATTCTGGACCAGTTGTAGTCGTGCAATGGTGGTCTGACTGATTCCAAACAGGAGTGAATTACAGTAATCAAGCCTAGATGTATTGAATGTGTGAATTACTGTATCCAGGTTATTTTTGGACTATATGGGCTTCAGCTTAGACAGTTGCCTCTGTTGGAAAAAACAGGATTTAACGATCATGTTTACATGACTGTTGAGTTTCATGGAAGGATCAATTATCACTCCCAGATTTGTGACTCTGTTTCTCTGACAGGGCTACAGTGGAAAGGTTGATGCAGAGGTTCGTGATTGTGTCATTGGGAGGGAACAACATGACTTCAGACTTATTTTCATTGAAACTTAAGACATTTAAAGCCATCCAGTCCCTGATGTCAGCCAGGCAGTTGAAAATAGGTTAAATAGAGCATGTACCATTGTGGCTTAGGGGGAAGTAAATTTGACAGTTATCGGCGTAGAAGTGAAAGGGTATGTTGTGTTTCCGGAAAATGGCAATAAGTGGCAGCAGGTATTTTTGATTTTCTACATCTGCCTTATAATCTGTCTGTTTTGCTACTTTGATATCTTTGTTTTAACTTGTTAAAAAAATCTGTATGCCTCTCTTATGATTGTCTATTGTTGATTGTCCAAGGAAAATCTACTGTTGCTGTTTAAAAAAGCTAAGTCTGGTCCTCTGGACATTCCAAAAAAAAAAATATTGTAGAAACATTTTGTCTTTCATCCGAAAGACTTCCTCAGTCTGAGGAATCAGTCATCAGGACTCTGTATCACAGAGCAGACAGCGTCCCCACTAACTCAGCAGCCAGACAGAAGGAGAAATCACACACAAAACAGGCTCTAGAGAAATGTGGACATCCTAACTGGGCCTTCCTGAAAGCAGAGAAGAAACCCAAACAGGACTCCAGTCAACCATCAGGTGAAAAGAAGGAACCCAGACCCAGACCAGTGGCCATTCCATATGTTGCAGGAGTTTCAGCGAGATTGAGACGTTTATTTTCTAAACAAGAAAAATAGCTGAAATCAGGCTGAATCTACAGTTAGAGGTGGAGCACCAAAAGTCCCACACTAAGAAGAAGGAAATTACTGGCAGGGAAATGAAGAAGTGGATCGTTATGTACAACAAAGGAAAATCGTTTTTGTCGGGATCGAGAAGTGGGACAGAACCCCCGAGGTCAGAGGGTCCCACAGAGTGTACGTGTTAGAGGCTATGCAGTGCGGGCATGAAGAGCTAGGTCATGCAGGCATACAACCTACACGTAAGGAGTTGGAGAGTCAGGAGCTCTAGATTCCCATAACGCAAATTCGCAAAGTGCTGCAGGATTGTGTTGTATGTGGTCAATATAACGTAGGACAATGTGGGTACCGAGTGGATGGACAAACTATCAAGAGTACCATGCCTTGGGGCTCAGTGTGCATGGATGTAGCTGGACCCATGGGAGTCAATGGCAAGAAGGGAGAGAAATATCTTCTAGTGCTAGTGGACTCAATGTCAGGGTATGTTGTAGTTAAAACGGTAAGAAAAGCTAATAGCAACAGTGTTGTTAGCATGCTGAAACAAGTCTGTGGGTTATTGGGATTTCCAAAGGAACTGAGAACTGATGATGGGACACACTTTCGCAACGCACAAGTGGATCACTGGTGCCAGACTTTTGGGGTAAGGCGTGTTTACTCGCCGACCTGCACACCTCAAGCCAACGGAGTTGCCAAAAGAGCCATAGGTTTAGCCAAAAATTGGATAACTAAAAATGCTAATACCAAAGAATGGAGCACTAAAACTGTGGAAGTAAGGCCAGCCTTGAATGACAGGCATCAAGCTGGAAGACCCTCCCCCGGTGAGGAGCTTAACCAACGTTAATTTAACACGTTGGAAAGTGGTGGGACCCCAAGGTTAAAGAGGAACAACCAGCCTCCAACACTTCATTAGAGGTTGGACAGAAGGTATGGGTCAGATCATAGAATCACCCATCAGCAGTTGCAGTGAAGCCCAAATACAACGCCACAGACAAAGTGAAGAGAATATTGGACAACAACTCAGTGGAGTTAACAAGGAAGGGAATCCAAAGGAATAGAGCAACTGAAGCCAATTCCTAGCTAATTCAAAACCAGAAACCTGATTATGGCCAATGAACCAAGCACCATGCTCCCCTATCTTAGAATGGCCACTATATGCGGGGGAGTTATTTTAAGAAGAAGAACCTAAGAGCTTTGGGCAGGTAGGGCTCTGAAGACCTTGGAGTACGCCAAGAGAGGATATCTGTCAGCAGAATGTGAAATGATCAAGTGGAACAAGCTGCAAAACAGCTGTGCAATAGGCATGGGACCTACTGGTCTTCCCATTTTGTAGGAAGGACCAGGAAGAAATAAGCCCCTCAAACCTGAGGCGAAGAGAAAAGATGTACGGGAGTTGCAACTAAAACCCGTAAAGGTAATGGATACTTTTATTTGTGGGAAATGTAGGATCACAGTTTTACCGATGGTAATGATCCTCACACAATGGGAGTTGAATGAAAGAGGCCCAGAAGATTGTACCTGTGAATGGGAAGGGACTATGGTGAAGTACTGTGGAATTTGTCAAATGAGGATGCTGGAGGGCCATCTGTTACACTCAGAAAGGGCCATGGGCTGGCAAGTAAGGAGGTACTATGATCCTCTCAAATCCTTCAAAGCCCAATTGGACGTGACAAGGTTCGAAGCCCCCAGAAATGGCCCAACGATGCAGCAGTATGACCAGGGACCAAATCCAACACCTACAACGCCACCTCTTTATCCAGAAATAGAGGGATTAAGTGACGAAGAAACGATCATGCGGAACCCTCGAGATCTGTTTGAGCAGTCCGTGCAGCAGGCCTGGCCCTATGATCCTGCGATAGGAAGAGCAAGAAACATACCCCTTGGCACTAATCAGTTTCCTTTGGTCTTTAGGGTGTACCGTGACCCAAAGAACACAGAAGATCTTGAGTCAACCCAGTTGCCCGAAGCTGTGGACAGTGAGGCCCGAGAAAGAGGTTGGAAAGCCCCCTGGGAGCTGATGACATGGGCTCAATTGATTGCAGAAGTAATTCTGAACTGAAAAATCCCAATGGTGGATCTACCTTCAGTCCCTCGTGAAGCTGGAGCTAGTTGTTCAGGACTGTACTATTATACCACCAGCTTGGATGGATGGGCAATGGAAGAGGCAAGGCCAAAGCAAAAGACCGCTGAATATTTGGTAACCCCAGAAGACTGGGAATGACGCCGAATGCTGCAGATTCCCGTAACAGCTGCATAAAGAGTAGACACGCCCATAAGACCTGACTCCAACCAGCGGATTAAAGTCTCGGTACAGATGGTCGTGGCACCATACAAGGGAGTGTACTCAGTGGGAGCTACGATACACCTGATCGAAGCCAATAAAGACGACACAGAAAAGTCCCAACCCTGTAAATCAGAGAATAAATGAAGTGTGCTGAATGCTTGGGCCAGCAAGAACCTGGAAGTATCCCAGCCTGAACCTACAGAATGGCTGGTGATTCAGTGGAAGTGGGTGTGGTAAGGACTGCAACCTGGATTACCACAACCCTCTCCACTATATCTGGAACTCCTCAAAGACCGAGTGACCACAACTCATAGGCACTCGAGAAGGAAGCCCAGAGCTAAAAGAAACAAAGTCTTCGAAAAGAAACCCTCTCAACATGATTCGCCTGGAAAGGAGACTAAATCGAGATGATTCAAATAGCGATGCAGACCTACACATCTATGAAGATGAACCACACATCTATGAAGATATGGCGACCCCTGACCGGCCTTAAGGAATGCCCAAGGATTACAATTTTGGATAAAGCGGCTTGTCTAAGAAACCTGATGCGGGAACTTGTAGTGTTAATAGGCTTTGCAATGTTGTTGTTTATTTTGTATCAAGCCGGAATCAGACCATGGAGCCTGATGCATGTAGAAGTCTCCCCTGGGAGATCCAAATATGCAAACATGACCTGCTGGGACACTACACAAAGAAACATCTTCATGCCATGGGACCGAAATGACACTGTCGAGAATCAAACCAAGACCTGGAAAATAGTAAGACAAGCAAGCTACCCAGTTTGGATGCACCAGGTGAATAACACCCCTGAATGGGTGTCAGCAATGGAAGCTGACTTGGAGACTTCCGGTTGAGCGAATGACAGGGTAGGACGCGTTCAAGCTGAGCTCCCGTAGCAACTAAAAATTGCTTATTTTTGGTGCATTTTTGATGGTTTAACACGCCTTCTCAGTATTTATTCTTTTTTGCCCGCTATTATAACCCGCCTCAAGTCTCAAGTGTCGGCTTTTTAACCAAGATGCCTCCAAAACTTAAATCATCTGCACAGCAACAGAAGTCGGCATCTCCGCCACACGCTGACACACCCTCCTGCACGGAGGAGCACTTTGACAGCTCTCCCTCCGCTGCTTTCAAAGCCGAGCTGCTGTCAGCTCTGCGGGTTGAAATGGCAGCTATTTTCAAGACAGAACTCCAAGCAGCTTTTACTGAAAACTTATCGAATATAAAAGCTGAGCTCCTTGCAGTGAAGTCGGAATTAACCAGCAGTATTTCAACCATTCAGCATGATGTGCGTGCGTTGAAGGACTCCGTGGGTGCTCTGGAGACGTCATGCTCCACATGTTCCGATGACATCACCTCCCTGCAGGCTACAGTGGAGCAGCTGTCCGCTGACTTTAAAAGACTGGACAATAAATGTGATGACCTGGAAGCCAGATCTCGTCGCAATAATTTGCGGCTGATAGGAATTTCTGAGAGATTTCTCCATTTCATCTACAACTGTTTCCACGTTGCTTAAAGATGCGTTTCAGCTGGAGAAGGAGCCGCTGGTGGACCACGCCCATCGCACTTCCCAACCAAAACCTAAATCTGGTGAGCGACCTCGTCCTATAATTGTTCGTCTGCATTATCTTTTGGACTATGTGGAACTATTGAGACGAGCCAGGACCCAGCAGTGTATCATGATGGGTGACACACGTTTGTTTGTTTTCCCTGACCACACGCCGTGGACGGCTCGTGCACCCGCCGCCTTTAATGATGTTCGCCGTCAGCTGCGCGAGATCCCTGGGATCCGTTTTGGTCTGCTCTATCCAGCGCAACTTTGGGTCACGCATAACGGCACGGAGAGGGAGTTTCTTTCACCAGAAGAGGCCAGTGTCTTCATCAAGTCACTGAAGACTTAAAACTTTCCAAAGATGTGCCACATTGATGAATCCTGATGAGCTTGTGGGAGCTCAAACTGCAACTTTTCTGTTACTACGTTGCTAAAAACCGTAAGCATAAACTTTAGAGTTTTGACTCCGTTTGGAGTCTGCACTGGGTTCTCCATCGTTTGGGGATGGGGTCATTGTAAGTGCTGTAGGGGGGGGGTTTGTTTATTTGTTTTATTTTATTCTCATTATTATTGTTTTTTTTTGGTGTGTGTCTTTTGTTTTGTGTGAGGAGCATTGCATTATATTCAGATTGCTTTTGTCCCTTTTTTTCCAATTCATTTGAAATATGTCTAATGATAATAATGTGAATATTCCACAAATGGGCTCTTCTGTGAGATTTTTGAGCTGGAATATTAAAGGTATGGGCAGCCCACTTAAGAGGTCAAAAAATGTTGCCCATTTGAAACGTCTCAAAGCTGATCTAGTGTTTTTACAGGAAACCCATATGCGTATCAAAGATCAGGTCAGGCTAAAATGTTCTTGGGTTTCTCAGGTATTTCATTCAAATTTCAATTCTAAAGCCAGGGGGGTTGCTATTTTAGTTGGTAAATCTATTCATTTTTCAGCTTCTAAACTTATATCAGATAAAAACGGCAGATATGTAATTGTTTCTGGTACTTTATTTCATATCGTAGTTCTGCTAGTTAATATATATGCTCCTAACTTTGATGATCCAAGATTTATGAATAAACTATTTGAATCTCTTCCTTCTTTAGATAATAATATCCTCATAGTAGGCGTGGATATGAACTGTGTCACTGACCCCAATTTAGATAGGTCTCACCCACGCAGATTGGTTCCATCATTGATGGCTAGATCACTTTCGGATTTTATGTAAAAAAATGGATGTGTTGATCCTTGGCAGTGCTGGGCAACGCTAATCCAAAAATTAGTTCCGCTATTTCTAAAGCACTAATTAATTTATTTAGGTCCGCAATTTCAAAAGCACTAATGTCTTATGAAAATTAGGGGAAGCTAAATTCTAAACCGCTATTTAAATTCAACAATTGGTAGCCAGCAAGTTATGCAATATTTGCACTACACTGCCAACTAGCGGTCCATATCCTAGATGTTATTACTGTTTTTCTCTTACATTTTGTTGTTGGATGTAACTGGGACCCCGTGTACATAATCTCATCTCATCACATGTACTACATGCGGTGCAAATGACAATAAAGACTCTCTGACTCTGACTCTGATAATAATATTGTTTGTAATAATAATCATTTTCTTTGAGTATAACCAATAGACAAAATACACACAACAAAACAGACCCTAATTACAACCAATAGACAAAATACACACAACAAAACAGACCCTGATTACACCCAAGAGTTCTTTTTTTTTCTATTTTAAATCAGTTCTTGAATCCCGGATGATTAAAGGTCCATCAATCAATAATCTGGTAGTTTGTAGTTCATGATCCAGGGTAATATGTCCAGAAAAAAACAAATAGTTTGGTGCAATTTAAGTCCTACCGCACAGCTGCGGTGATCCGGTAGCTTGCCATCCTGGGTGGGAACAGGGGGTGAAAAAAACCCTGACCTAAACAAGGTCATAAACAAAACAAAAATTAGCATTACTATATACACAGGACTAAACTGTTATCAAAAATAGTTAAACATTCACATAGTTAAACATTCACAAAAACAAATAAAATAATTCCAGCAGGTATTTTTCAAGAATCATTCAAATGTCCTGTTAAGCACCTTGGTCAATGCAAGGCATTGCAGGAAGGTGCTATACAAATAAAGTTTATTATTATAACTTCAATTCAAAGACCACATCAACAGTACAGATCAAATTAAAGTTAAAGATCAAGTTTTAAAGTGCACTTCCAAGTTGTATCCAAGTTTAATTCATATAAGAGTCAATTAAGCTTAATTTACTTCAATATTGTTTCAAAAAACAAATAGTAATTTCTTTTTTCTTGCGCAACCCAAAATAAATTAAACCAATTCCAAATTTCTATAGGCAGTCAACAGATTTAATGAAAAGTAACTAAAATGATCCTAAAAGGATGAAATTACAAAAATCAAAGGATTTATTTAATACTTTACGTATATATATTCTATTCGGCCACGAAATTAACAAAAAGAGAATGATCTTTTAATCACTAAGACCACTTTTAAATCTCAAATACATGGGCGTGTCGCCACCGCATTTCTATTTCATAAAAGGAACCCAAATACATAAAACGAACGACTCACCGTCGAGTGGTTGACACAAAACACACAATACAATCCTCCGGCCGCGTTAATTTAGCTTGATACAGCGGGGTTCTCCCATGATTTATGAAGACACCGAGCGCAACCAGCTAGCCACAGAATTAGCACCCGAGTTCACCTCTGACCCGGAAGATGTCAAGATGGAATAGTCCATTTTTAGTAGGGGGATACAGAAATCGACCGGTTTTTGTATTGCGTTTTTAATGATCGTTTTCATCGTAACTATAATTATTTTTATGTTAAATGTACATTAACAAGCATGAGCAATGTTAGGGATGTAGGTGACTGGCCGGGGCGGGGCGGGGCCGGGGCCCCTGCTGATTGGGAGCCCCAGGCAACGGCATCATTTGCCTACATGGTAGATCCGCGTCTGTTCTCCCCTCTGCTCCCCCTCCCTCCTCTCTGCTCCCTCACCAAGGGGGAAAAAGGTAAACAAGCAGCTACGAGAGCCAGCGTAAGAGCCCGTAAATAAGTTTTTTCGTTTTTACTGATAGATAATTAGTTATTAGCGGTACTGCATTTTAAATAAAAATAGCACAAATCCGCTTATGAATTATAAAAGTTAGTCAATCCGCTGTAACGCTGACCAATAGTTTAGGTCCGCTGTAAGCGGATTGCGCTTTAGCGCTACCTAGCGGTCTGGTGCCCACCTTTGATCCTTGGAGATTTTATAATCCCCAAATCAAGAAATTCTCTTTTTTTTCCCACTTACATCAGTCTTTCTCTCGTATTGATTTTTTTTGTTGACACTAAGCTGTTACCAAATGTTCTATCTGTTGATTATCATCCTATTGTAATTTCTGATCATGCTCCTCTTTCATTAGATATTAAGTTTGCTTTTCAACATCGGTATGTCACACCTTGGAGATTCAACCCCCTTCTTCTTTCAGATGAAAAGTTTAATACATTTATTTCAGCTCAAATTGATGATTTCATTACAATAAACCAAAACGAGAATGATCCAATCTCATATTCTTTACTATGGGAATCACTAAAAGCGTTTTTACGAGGGCAAATAATTTCATATTCCGCCCATTTGATTAAGATGCGTAAGGCGAAATTGCTAGAACTGAGTGCTAATATTACTAATCTTGATCAACAAATTGCTGACTCTCCCTCACCTAGTTTATTTAAACAGCGGGTTGACTTACAAACTAAATTTGATCTTATCACCACCAATGAGGCAGAGCGTCTTCTTTTACGATCACGTTCTACTTATTATGAACATGGTGATAAGGCTAACCGATTACTCGCTCATCAGCTGCGTCGTCGGGCAGCTTCGCAGATGATCCCACAGATAATGGACTCATCAGGCACTTTGCATCACGATCCCACTACTATTAATTCAGTTTTTCAGTCATTTTATTCTTCGTTATTTAAATCTCAATTTCCATCTAATCCTAATGAAATGAATCAGTTTCTTGATAGTCTCAAGTTTCCTGTGATAAATTCAAATGTTGCTAGGGAACTTGATTTGCCTTTATCCATTGAGGAGATTGTCACTGCCCTGAAAAACATGCAAAGCAACAAAGCTCCTGGTCCAGATGGATTTCCTGTTGAATTTTAAAAAAAATTCCAGGACAGGCTTTTTCCGATACTTCATGCTGTATACATGGAGTCATTACAAAAGGGTAATCTCCCCCATACTTTAACGCAAGCCTCTATTAGTCTCCTCTTAAAAAAGATAAAGATCCTAATCTTTGTAGTTCATATAGACCTTTATCTTTAATAAATGTAGATGCTAAGATTCTTGCTAAGGCTTTGGCTTGTCGTCTTGAAAATATAGTTCCAACTATTGTTTCACATGAACAAACTGGATTTGTTAAGGGGAGACAACTATTTTTTAATATCCGTACACTTTTAAACATTATTTATTCCAAAACCACTACTGAAACACCTGAAGTAGTTATCTCGATTGACGCTGAGAAAGCGTTTGACAGAGTTGAATGGGATTATTTATTTGCAGTTTTAAGGAAGTTTGGATTGGGTGATGCATTTATTTCTTGGATACGTCTGTTCTATATTTCTCCTCATGCTAGTGTCTCTTCTAATGGTATTCAATCTAGTTTTTTTAGACTTTTTCGTGGCACGAGACAAGGATGTCCATTATCCCCCCTATTGTTTGCTCTGGCCATTGAGCCGCTTTCAATTTTTTTAAGGACCTCTAACATTTTTACTGGGCTTTCCCGATTAGGTTCTGAATTCAAACTATCTCTTTATGCTGATGATTTACTGTTATATGTTTCAAATCCTACTCTTTCAATTTCATCAATTTTATCTGCTTTTCAGAGATTTGGATCATTTTCTGGTTATAAAGTAAATATTGCTAAAAGTGAATGTTATCCAATTAACGCAGCAGCATTAAAGCTTTTGAACTGTGACATACCATTTAAATTGAGCTGCTCTGGTTTTAAGTACTGTATCTGGGTGTTAATGTAACAAGATCATTAAGTTCTCTTTTTGATGTTAATTTTTTGCCTTTAATTTCTAAAATTAAATTGGACCTCCAAAGATGGAATAGTTTGCCTCTCTCACTTATAGGTAGAATCAATGTAATTAAAATGAATGTCTTACCCAAATTCTTATTTTTGTTCAATTCTCTCCCACTATTTCTGCCAAAACATTTTTTAAAACACTAGATCAAGTTATTTCTGGCTTCATATGGTGTAGAAAATCACCCAGAATCAGCAAAACCACACTGCATAGATGCAAATTTAATGGTGGATTGTCACTTCCTAATTTTCAGCTTTATTATTGGGGGGCCCATATTCACAAGATTTCATATTGGTTTGGATCTTTTGATTTCCCATGGTGCAAGTTGGAGTCATTATCCTGCTCCCAGTCTTCATTAAGTGCTCTTCTTACTTCTCCTTCTACATCTAACTGCTCTCGTTTCACAAACAATCCAGTAGTTCGCTCTGTTTTAAAAATTTGGCGTCAGTTTAAGAGGCACTTCAAATTTAATTCAGCATCTACACTTACTCCTTTATTGAAAAATCACTTATTTCAACCAGCACTCACAGATTCAGCCTTTTTATTATGGGGTAATAAAGGGCTGATATGTTTTAATGACCTCTATAAAGAAGTTATCTTTTCCACTTTTACGGACCTCTCAGTTGAATTTCATCTCCCTCCTTCTCATCTATTTCGTTATTTTCAAATTAGACATTGTGCTAAGACTCTGTTTTCTGATTTCCCTTCCAAGCCGCAGAACTTGCAATGGGAGATGTTTCTGAGTTGGGATCCTCTTCAAAAGTCATATATCTCTAAAGTTTATAATGAAATTCTTTCTCTAGATTCTTCACCCATTATCAAGATTAAGGCGGCTTGGGAGCTCGAACTGGGTCTAAATTTGGGAGAGGATTGGTGGAATAATGCTCTTAAGAAAATTCATTCAAGTTCAATCTGTGCTCGACTTTCGCTTATACAGTTTAAAGTTCTTTTTAGGGTTAATTTCTCTAAAACTCGCCTGTCGCAATTCTTCCCTTCCGTTTCTGACAAATGTGATAAATGTCATGCACCTTCTTGTAATTTAACTCACATGTTTTATTCCTGTTCATCACTTCATAGTTTTTGGCAGAATTACTTTGATACAATGTCAAAGATTCTCGCTATGGTCATTGAACCCTCACCTCATGTTGCGATATTTGGGCTTCCAGTTAACTATAAACAGTTTACTTCGGATCAATTGAATATTTTAGCATTTACTTCCTTATTGGCAAGACACCGTCTTCTTTTTCATTGGAAATCAACTAAACCACCCTCTACTGTGCAGTGGCTAAAATATACCATGTCTTTTCTAAAATTGGAGATGATTAGATATTCAATGAAAGGTAATTCCGTAAAATTTTATAAAATATGGAGTCCTTTCATGACATTTTTTCACGCTCTTCATTCTCTTCATCTGGATTGATTGAAATACTTTTTTTTCTTTCTCTTCTATTTTTTTAATTTATTTAATTAATTATTTAGTTATTTTTCCTTTAGGTGTGTATTTGTTGTATTTTATTAAATCATGTAAGAAAAAGAAAAATATTAATAGGAGATATCTTGTTTACTTGGATTTGTGTTGATATTCTTATTTGATGTTATGAAGAAGTTATGTATCATATAGTATATTATGTTATGGATGACTAATATTTTATTTGCTTGTATCTATTTTCTCTTCTCCTAATGAAAAGATTAAAAAAAAAGGAATTGTGACTTGGATAATGCTCTTGTATCACAACATAAAAAGAACAATGAGATATAACTGGATCCATCCAGATAAAGAACCCCCTGAATGGCATTGTGACTGGGGTTGTCGACCACTAATGGGGCTACGACACCAAGGATACTGGGAGGCTGAAGTGATTTATCCTGCCCCACTGAAGGACGAAAGCTGCCATGTCATACTCCCTGGTTGGGAATTTTGGGGCAATATTCATCTGGACTGTGACAAAATCCTTCCTTTCATCAGAAAAAAACGGACTGGAAAACATCAAGTCAAACATCAAGTCAAGACTGTCCACACCGTAAAACACAAGACGGTGCTCAGAATCAACGCCACTGAACAAAGTCCCAAAGTATGACCCAGGAAATCTGACTCCGGAAACAGAAAGGAATTGATCATTGTAACCAACATTGCTTAACCCTTCCCTACTGACGCTAGTATATATAATTTAGTTTACTTGTTTACTTATTTACTTCTTTACTAATTTACTTCTTTACTTAATCACCTTAGAACAAGTTCTGTTATGTTCCCCCTTTATAATTGAAGGCGTCTACGAACCATGCAGCCCTGACATTCTGTTCCCCGATGGTCTGTAAGCCCCTGATCTCCTAAGTCTGTCATACACAACCACTAGCCCGGTCATGCCCAACCCTGCTAGATCACATGTCCCTAGTCCCGTCAGTCCTGATACAACAGGCCCAGCTGGACCGGAAGAACCGGAAAACCCTATCCCAGTCAGTCCAGCAATAGCTGATCCCAATTATACAGTCTGACTTGATTCCTGAAGACCCAATGCAAAAACCATCACAACAACAGGGGATGAACGACAATAATGTCCATCTGGATGAAGAGTGTCTGATAATAGACATCATCACCCCCATTGGGTCCCCGATAAGTGCTGAAGCCCGATGTCTCAAGCTAGTAATATTGTTGATCCTGATGCTCGATCAACAACGGAGAATGAGGGATCACTGGCCACTTCAAGATCTTAGGAGGTGACCTGACCTTAGCCAGGTGGTACACATGAATCCGACAAGGATGACTACACCATAAAGGAGGTTTGGGAAGGAGCGAACAGCAGTCAAGGGTCCAATGATACTGAGGATCCTACGTGGCCTGTCGAAGTGTCGAGGGGTATGGATTATGACGACATCTCGAGCGCGGACACAGATGACGATGAGTATTATCATGGGACTTGATCGAGGGTACAGTCTGTTTTCAAGAAGGAGGTGTCAAGTATGCAGGCGAAAAAGGACTTATATTGGTTGAAACCAGAATGATGATCTTAATTTTTATGGCATTTTAACTCACAAGTAGTAAGACTGATTTTGCTTTGTTTTCATTTAGGCAACTTGTCTTTGTGTTTTGTACAACGCTTTGGTTAAACCTGTTATAATAGCCTGTGGTTATTATAATGTGCTATAGAATAGGCTCTCCTTTCCTCTCTCTAGAGACACGAAGGCCCCACACAGAACCAGAAACACATACCAAAACAACATAGAGGCCCACATAAACACACAGACCAGCACGCACATCCCACCAGCTGAAAGAAGGAAGTTTTGGCCAAATAAGGACATGCAAACTTTTCACACAAAGGAGCTACAGAAGAAAGCTGCAGAATGTGAGTTGGAGAGGAATTTCAGGGCCTGTTAAGAAGTAACAAAACTATTACAGTAATGTCATACAAAAATGATCAAACAATACATGATTATATAAAAAGTGATCTTTTATGAAACAGAATGTGTTGAATTGTGTTAAAATCAAAGTGTTTTGCATGTTCTATGATTACTGAAGATGTATAATATT
>JBBPBX010009537.1:22082-59878 GCA_038048925.1 Garcialebias charrua | reverse complement strand
AAAGAGGCGAAAGTGCTGCAAGCGGCAGGCCACTGACCACCCGTATTCACTGCCTCCTTGCCCCAAGGCTATATATGCCAAACTTAATGAAGCCTCAGCTAGAGTGAGGAAATTGCAGAGGGAGAAATCGAATGCCTTGGCAAGAGAAAGGAGGGCCAAGAAAAGCATGCTGTCTCTTCTAGAGGAACTGAAGGAGAAAAATCTCATCAATGAAGAGCTAAAAGACAAGCTTGAATGCTACTCGGGTAAATTAAAAATATTACATTGAATACATAGTATATAGGGTATTTTATGTTCTTTGGTGAAATGACACCCACTAAATCACTCTTAACTGTTTTTCAGATCTTCCAGTTCAACTGTTGTCGAGGCAGGGCAGCAAGTACACCAAGGCCCAGAGAGAGTTTGCCCTTACGCTCCATTTGCATGGGCCAAAGGCATATCACTATCTGAGAGACACTCTGCATATTTGCCTCCCACATCCGAGATCATTGCAAAGGTATTCTTCATTATGTTTGACTGTAAACTAAATCACTTGGAGAAACTTAAGCGCTACATATTGTGTTACCATGAATTGTAGAACTTGCTGAAAAAGGCTTACATTTTTAACTTTTTAGTGCAATGGCATCTATTTTTGGGATGCCAAGTGTTTTCAGTAGGGATGCTTAGTGTTTAAATGATTGTATGGTTAAATTTTTACTTTTTTATTTTACTAAGGTGGCTGAGCTCTGTTGATGCCAAACCTGGTCTAAATAAAATGATGTTGGACATGCTGGAGCAACGTCGCAAAGCAGATGAGGCCAAATACGGATGTGTCTCTTTGATGCTGGATGCCATGGCCATCAAAAAGCATGTTCAATATGATCCTCAGACACAAACAATGTCTGGATTTGTGGACATGGGAGATCGGATAAATGAAGCTGACATTGCCTCTGAGGCTCTGGTGTTCATGGTGGTTGGGCTTCAAGGTTATTGGAAAGCTCCGATTGCATATTATCTGACCAAGTCCCTAACACCAGAGACACAGAAAGTGTTGGTAGAGCATGCATTAGAAGAGCTTCATCATCGCCAGATATTTAAGGATGCCCAATGTGCCTTACTGCATATGCCATTCTATAACAACATGAACTACTACCTCATGCATATACTGTGTACATTAACTGATATGCTGCTTTGCCACTTTGCAAATGTCAATGCTAGAACCTTTAGTTTATTTTATAGTTATACTTTTTATACTTTTTTACTTTTTGTACTAGTATGCAAAAACTCAGAACAGTATTATGTTCATTAAATGTTTAGTGCTTTAGTTTTTAGAGTTGGTGTAAATTTTCATACTCTTATACCACTATGCAAAAACTCAGGACAGTGTTAAAGTTTTACTATTTTATGCTTATGTCTATTATTATATGTTTCAGTGTTTTAATGTTTAAATAGTTACTGTTGCACCGAGGGAGTGAGAGTCTTGTCACACTATCAGATGTCACACTATCAGATGTTTATTTTTGTTTATTTGTTTGTTTATTTATATTTCTCAATTATTAAATCTTTTCATGTATCTAAAAAGAATAAACTACACATATTGACCAAGGTTGGTGTAATAATGTATTTAATATTACATAATATTTAAATGTGTAGGGAAAAAAATTGGCATAAATTAATTTCATATCACCAATAATAATACTATTTATGATGAAATAGTATTAAATATTTATTAGCATTGTAACATATGTCAGTTAATTTCGCTGGAAATAAACATGTATTTAGAAATAGATGTAAATATAATCTTATTGTGTATACTGCTAGTGCAATACAGTGTCTACATAACGTTATTTTCATGTGAACGTCCATCTTAAGTATACCATATTATAACAACATCTCTCACATTTATAACAAACCAAACCGTTTTAAAATCGGATGGAAATTAAGCAAGTTATGGTTATTTTAATAGTGAATGCACCATTCACATTCATGTTAAGAGTGGGCGTTCTGTCTGTCCCAAGATGGCCGCCGTCTGACGATGTCGGTCTCCATTGGCCAACAGCGGGGCTGTCTTATCTAGTGTTTATTATATCTATGCGTGCACCTCCCAGATTTTGAAGCTCCGCAAGCCTAGCGCACGCGCTGAATTGATTGACAGGTCGGGTGTGGACATCACCGACAGCCTTCACGCCAGATTCTGCAGCTGTCTGCGCCGCTGTGGTCGTGGAAACGGCGTCGCGACGCATGGAGGAATGTTTTGTGACACAAAATGTATTAAATTCTCCTTCATTCCTGATCTGGAGTCGGACTTTTCTTTTGTTTTTTCGCCAAAAGTCACGTGATCGCTTTCTCCTCCGCTGACTCCATGCATTAAAACCGCAAATAAAGACAACAGTTCAGCACGCGAGCAGAAAGCTATTTGTTTTTGTTGTGTGACGTCAAACAGTTCTTCTTCTACGGTAGATTTCTTCTTCTACACCCTTTCTTGCAACATATGCACAGGTTTTAGAGGGTACTGCCACCTGCTGGTCAGTAAAAGAACAGCACTTTGCCAAGCGCTGCCGTGCCACACTATAAACGCATGCACAGTGCGCGCGCAGCACGTGCGCTCCAGCTTGCGGACCAAAGCGCGACTATATCCGAGGCTTCAGACGAAAGAGATGTGATGTTCAATAATCCACATTTTTTGTGAATCCACATTCACTTTTTCATTTTTGTTCTGATAAAATAACTGTTTATTTTAATATGATTTTTATGGTTTATATTTTTAGACCAGATTTTTAGTTTACAGGTAGTCCTCAACTTACGACGGATATCCGTTCCTATGCGTCGTCGTAAAGCGAATTTCGACGTAAGTCGGAACATACGTAAATACTTCACCTTATACGTACAGTGGGAGTGGTGGCACAGAGATTAAGAAGGTGCGCTTGTGATCGGAAGATCGCCGGTTCAAGCCCCGGTACCGACAACATCAAAAAATGTGGGTGGGATAAGTGAAGCAGTCACACCTGTCTCCACCCTCATCAGCCCCACTCTGGGCCCTTGAGCAAGGCCTTTAACCCACATCATCTGCTCCCTTAGGAACCCTAGATTGCAGCTCTCTGCTCCACACAGAGGGCTGTGGTAGCTCTGTGGTCTGTGGTTGTGTCAGGAAGGTCATCCGGTGTAAAAACAGTTGCCAAATCTTCATGCGACTAGCTCGCTGTGACGACCCCTGACGAAGGGAGAAGCCGGAAAAAAATAATAATACATACAGTACTGTATTTTACCAAGCACTTAGCCTATCCTAACACAGTACCCTACATAATTGTCAAAAAACACATACTGTACATTTGGAGCCATAATGAAGAGAAAAAAAGAGTTAATTTCCTACTGAGAGCTGGTGGAGTCTTCTTCCGTCTGTTAGCATGGTAGCTCGTTGCTCCTCGTCCCAGAGGACCAGACTGTAGCCTCCTCTGCCTCGGTCCAGTCCGGTCTGTCGGTCCAAACAATAAGGTCCTGCCCTGTACTTTTCCACTGCTTCGCACAGTCCAGAGTTTACAGTAAGGTCTGTTAGCATGTTAGCTCGTCCCAGAGGACCAGACTGTAGCCTCATCTTCCTCGGTCCAGTCCGGTCTGCCGGTCCAAACAATAAGGTCCTACCCTGTACTTTTCCACTGAGTGCTCGCTGCTTCTGCCGTCAAAACCGGAAGTAAAACCGTAACTCGGCTTTTCAAAATGTTTTTTTTTTTTTTTAAATGGGAGATGCATGACTTAACCACAAAACGTCATATCTCGAGACCGTCGAAACCCGAGGACTACCTGTATTTAATTTGAGCCGTGGACGAGGTGACACTTTTTCAATGGGGGTGTGGGTGGGTAACAGAGGAGAATCAGCAGAGAGGTGTGGAAGACTACAACTCTGCTTCCTGGACTAGATCCTGGGTTGTCATTAATTTGGAGGACAAACAAAATCGGCCAAATTTCTAGAAAGAAGAGCAGTTCCACCCAAAGTGGGATGGATGCTTTCAGAACACCACCTGAACACCCGGCGGTTAAACAATTCGACATATGGTTAAACATGTCATTGCTGGTCAGGTTGGGGAGGGGGCCAGAGAAAACTACGGAGTCCAACATGGCCTTAGCCAAGTTACACACCGAAGCAACATTAATTTTATTGACCGGGTGTCATTACTACCATCCTGAATAGCAGTCTTACTATATTTAGCCTTAGTCTAGCAGTTGCAGATGGGATTCAGTGTCACCTACTCTAGCCTCCGGAATGCATTGAATATGGTCACTGAAGTCCCTAGTGCCACATTTCAGACTATGGAGCCACCAGTAACCAGGGTCTGCTTCTCAGCGGGTGTGTCACTGAACGAGGAAACCCAATTTGAAACGTGAATGGGTCAGTGTTGAAATGGGGGTTGTCCTTAGTACTAAGCTTACTCCGGACTTACTCCACCACTCAGCTGGCCTGGGGTCCAGGCTGCTCGGAATATGCTGGTGGACCACTAACACCAGCTAGTCTCAGTGGCTCTGTGCTGCCGAAGGTGACCTGACTAGCTAATTTTTACCAAGTTTGTAGTTGAGCTTCCAATTCCGACAGCCTCTCTACCAAAGCTATCAGGAGATTACGGTACATTTGTTACATGTACTGTTATCGCTGAAAGAGGTAGAGGAATAGCTAAACACCTGCCACACAGAACAAGTGAAAACATAGGAATCTGGGAGAGGAGCATAAGCCATGCTTCACAAACGTTAGCATGAGCACGAGAATTCCAACAATAACTCTAACTGGATCAATGGTCTTTGTGTATTAGAATGTAGAACTATGCAAAAGCTTGATAAATCCAGTATAACAATAGATTGTGAGAGCAAACAAATTATCCTGCCAGCAAATCTTTTGCAACTTGGTATAAAATTCCACACTACAGCATTTACCTCAACTGCTACAAAAGTATTTCAAGTTCATGTTAATTTATGCTGCAAAATTTGTTCTGGCTGCCTCATTCTGAGCATCTGTTAACATGTCTCATCTGTCATAAATCCTCTTTGCCTCTTCAAACTGATTGGAATTTACTGGTGTCAACAGCAGATAAAACTAGCAAGTACTTCACATAACACTGTTTCAGAAAATAAGAAAAAAAGCTACTATCCCTTTTGAGAAACAATTAATAGCTCATGCATCTTTTTTTTCCTAGCGATTAAAAATAAATTCTCACAGTAACAAACCCAAAGCCAGAAAATAATGGTTTTGGTTTAAAAAAAAAATTCTAATTAAAACTGTTAGGACAATCATATATACCACCACTTCAGCTCATTGATTAACCTTGTTTGTTTTACAAGTAATGCGTGAAATATACCTCTGTCTTGCAAAAACAATGGAGATAATTTGCTTACTTGGTGGGTTAACTTCAGTGTGCTTTGGACTACTCTGACTGAGGAAGCCCTCTGGAGTGAGGGTGAAACGTTTCTGCTAAAAAGAAACTGTCCAGATGAACTGATTGAGAATGAGCGGAATGGAGATAATCCTTAGAAGGCTGTGGGCAAACTGGCTCAACCTGCTTGGAAATGCACATAAAACTGTGAGGCTTGATTTTACAGGGTATCCGCAGGGTTGTAAAAGGTATTAAAAGGTAGTAATAATAATAATAATAATAATGAATTCAATTTATAACGCACTTTTCATTAATGAAAATCTCAAAGTGCTAAATAAAAGTAGTAAATAAAATTAACACAACTTAGGCCATTAAAAAGTACTAAACGTCATCTGACGAGGTATTAATTTTTTTAAACCTAAACAACTATATTTTTCTTGTTCTGTCGGCTAAAAAAATGTCTGTGAATTTATTTACCTATTCTAATTTTATGTTCGAGTAGGACCCGCGCTAAAACAGTGACAGTTCGCACCTACAGCTGGCCAAGGCGAGGCTTTTTGTCATAATAATAATAATAATAAACTTTATTTGTATAGCACCTTCCACAATGCCTTGCATTGACCAAGGTGCTTAACAGGATAAAAAAAAAAAAAAATGTTTGTCTAAAAATGTCATGTCTAAAAAGAAACAGGAAAGAGGAACGCAGCTTGATCCTCCGACATTTAACAAGAAAAGTACCTAAAACAATTATTTTTTAGCTCAAAATTATAGCAAAGGTGTGTCTCGGTCTAATGTTTTTTTAATAAATGCACTGTAATGGTCAAGTCAGCTTTTAGTTTTGCTGCCCGTGTGTACTCCGTGAACGCACAGAGGACGAGAAACAGGAAAGAGGAACGTGGCTCGTTTCTCCGACATTTAACAAGAAAAGCACCTAAACAATTATTTGTTAGCTCAAAATTATAGCAAATGTGTGTCTCAGTCTATCATTTTCTTAATAAATGCACTTTAATGGTCAATTTAGCTGCATTTTGCCGGGGCGGTAAAGCTGGATTGATGGTTCCAAGCAGAGAGCAGAATGAAGGTGGGGAGAATATGACAGGCTGATTGAGTCATTAATAGCTGGTGAAGATTCTCTACCCCCCCCCCCCCGGTTTATAGATGGCCTCCCTTCTCACCTTACAGCCATCCTCTCACACCAATATGATTTTTTTTAACAATAGAGAGAAAGGAAAGGAAAGACAAAAAGTAAGACAACAAAACACAACAATACATAGTTCCCAGACACGCCCCCAGTATTGCGTGATACCGGTTTTGCACCATATTTAAAGGCAGAAAGGCAAGATGAAAGGCAAGATGAAAGGCAAGATGGCGAACAAGCAGACGCGAACAACCAGAGCAAAAACACGAGCTACCACAGCTTCACCATGGAACAAGAGCAAAATGGTCGGAGTTAAATGATTTTGAGAGTCCAAACTGAACACGGACCAGAACCAGCACTTTTGAGTGTTACCGTGTTGGAGGTTAGCATAGTTAGCACTGGAGCGGAGAGTCCCTCCAGCTCAGACACGAACAACCAGAGCAAATTATACGACAAAAACACGAGCTAATACACCTTCACCAAGGAACAAGAGAAAATGGCAGTGGTCGGAGTTAAATGATTTTGAGATAGAAATCATGGCAGACGAATCGGACAACTAGTCACAAGTTACTCTGATATCATTAATTATTTAATTACTACGAGGAGCGCACACCGAGGAGCTTCACAGATTTAAATCCAAAAAAGATGTGAAAACTGTCTCATTCATATCTAACCAGCTAAATAAACGTTGAACTAAAATAACACACAGCCAGCACAAACAGTCCAAGCTGAACACGGACCAGAACCAGCACTTTGAGTCTTACCGTGTTGGAAGTTAGCATGTTGTTAGCACTGGAGCCGAGGGCGTCGAGCTCAGGTCAGACTGCGTGGATCCGTGACATCCATCACGGCCGCGGGGTCACGTCCCATGGGACCGACGCGTCGCCCGCACGACTTGGCTCCCGTACTCCTTCTCCAACTGGGACGGTTTCACCCGCCGGTCCTAGTGGACCGTGAGGCCATTGTCGCGTTAGCGAGATGCTAAGCTAACAGCATGCAAGACGGTGTCGCTAAATAATGAAAAAAAAAAAAACAGCTCTAACACACAGACAGTTGTACTCTAACATTGTTCTGACATAGTTTCACAAAATGATTTATGTAGAATATTTTGTTTACCGGCCAAAAGCACGACGTCTTCCAGAGCAGATCCAAGCCAGACTCAGAGACAGGAGGAGCTGCAGTCCAGCTTCTCCGATGAGATAAATCCTTCACGTTACTTTTTTTTTGATTAACTGAAACCTACGCGTTGCCCAAACGTCTACCCGACTGGGACACCCACTGACACAACACGAAGTAACCATTGCAATTAATTAGAAATTAACAAAAAAAACAACGTGAAAAATGTACATCTATCAGAACGCGCTCCAACTGCAGCTTAGCCTATAGTGGGAGGGTCAAAAAGGACAACCCACAGATGTGACGTCACATGGGAACTATGTATTATCCACAAAAAAGCACAAGGCAAACACACCCAACCTCCGTCTGCAATCCTGCAAAGTACATGACAGAACACAGCAACACATGCATAAAGACTAATAACATTTATGACCTTGCAGTAGATTTCCATAAATATACATACCATACCTACAAATATATATACAGTATACATACATATACATTCATATTCATTCATATACCCATCTACATATCTGCATATATCTACATATACATCCCTGTATCCATTTGCATGTGGTTGTGAGCATGCATAAGTGAAAAAGTTTCCTCCAATAGAACATTCAATAGCAACCGTGAAGTATCAGAGATCCGCCCCCCCAAGGCCTCTCCCCTTTGGTCGGATCTGGGGAGTTGGTGAGTGGCTCGTCCTGTTCGGGTGGCCCTGGGGACTATGGGCTAGGGGTCCTTCTTGGGGTCTTGGGTTCTAGTTGCCCCTTTGCTGGTGAAGATTCTCAAGTCATCCAGGACATGGTACATTCTAAAAAGTGCAAGAGAAAAACAATACAGTATAAAGTACATGTATAGTATAATAAATAAAGTCCAGTTGTTTTTGTCTTGAACTTTTTTAAATTTGTCATTATAGCCACGTTTTCCTATTACATGATACAATAGCCAACCTCATGCCATACACCTGTTACTACTCTGGGCCATCAAGTACTGCTGTTTTATTTTTATTTATTTATTTTTCAGTCAGAATGAATGGAAACGGTCATATCTCAGTCAAAAAAAGGTTTATAAATATGGGAAAAAATCTATAAATATGTCACTTCAGCCTATAAGTTGCAAGGCATGTAAATTATGCAATTAAATTATGCGGGGCCTTTCTGGGTGGAGTTTGCATGTTCTCCCCGTGCATGCGTGGGTTTCCTCCGGGTACTCCGGTTTCCTCCCACAGACCAAAAAACATGCTTGTTAGGCTGATTGGTGACTCTAAATTGACCCTAGGTGTGAGTGTGAGAGTGGATGGTTGTTTGGTGTGAGTGAGACAGGTCCCTCTTGTAAATGAGTCCCCGTGACTCAACGAGGCTAGTCTGTATAAATAAAGGTTGAATGAAAAAAACTGCGACTTACAGGATGAAAAATATGATAGTTATTATTTTTCTCCCTCTATTTTTGAATTGTGCATGTTTTCAGTGTTGAATTCTTTAAATTAAACTGTTCTCTTTTCAAGTTTACAGATTTTTTTGTTTGCCATTAGAGATAGGTTGTGTGTGGGAACAATTAAACTTTTTGTCTTGGGTTAGATTTAAATAACAAATAGGTCAGTGCTTTTATTGAGGCAAGAAGCAACTTGATGTGTCCAGTAATTGTTATAAAACTACATTTACTACCAAAATTTAGGAAGTAAATGACAGTATGGTAATCTATCACTTTACAATTACAGTAGTTGCTCTGAACTGAAGTACAAGAGGTTGCCGTTACGGTTACAGCTCAGTGTCTTGATGGTATTAAAAAATATTGTGATGGTATTAAAAAGGTATTAAAAGGGATTACATTTAACTCAAGAATTTCTATATATACCTGTTTTAGCTTTTGTCTTGTTCTTAACCTACTACAGCATACTTCATACCAGGTGGTATCAAGGACTGAAGATGTGTGTGTGTGTGTGTGTGTGTGTGTGTGTGTGTTTACACGCACGCGCGTGCATATAAATTATGGCACCTACCCAATTGACATTTAGAGTTTTTCCTGGTACCTATGGGGAAACAGTCATTGTAGTCAAAACATTATCATCCAGTTTCAAGTATTTGCAAATCAACCTCTATTGCATGCACACTTTAATACTTTAAAAATATTCCAGCATACGCACACAGAAAACAATTATTTTGTGTTTTCATGTGTGTTTTTTGGCGCATGTATGATTTTGTCCTCTCACCTGGAGGATTGAAACGTTCACTTTCCTCTAATGCAGGGGTGTCAAAGTCAAATACACCGAGGGCCAAAAAAACAAATTTGCTACAAGCCAAGGGCCGGACTGGTTCAATGTTTATTATAAGGAGGTGATAGAAGTTTTTTTTCTTCTTTCTGCACTCTTTTCATTCAATGTTTTTTTTAATGAATTTGTTTTATTTTGTCTCTTTTAAATGAATGAATAAATGAATTAAATAAAATATTAAATAAAGCCTCAATAAACACTTATGATCAATAACTCATGTGAATAATGCAGAATACCATCCTGATTTATGCTCAATAATCCAGGTGAATAACACAGAATAACATCCTGATTTATGCTCAATAATCCAGGTGAATAACAGAATAACACTCTGATGCATGCTCAATAATCCAGGTAAATAACACAGAATAACATCCTGATTTATGCTCAATAATCCAGGTGAATAACAGAATAACACCTGATTTATGCTCAATAATCCAGGTAAATAACAGAATAACATCCTGATTTATGCTCAATAATCCAGGTGAATAACAGAATAACATCCTGATTTATGCTCAATAATCCAGGTGAATAACAGAATAACATCCTGATTTATGCTCAATAATCCAGGTGAATAACAGAATAACATCCTGATTTATGCTCAATAATCCAGGTGAATAACAGAATAACATCCTGATTTATGCTCAATAATCCAGGTGAATAACAGAATAACATCCTGATTTATGCTCAATAATCCAGGTGAATAACAGAATAACATCCTGATTTATGCTCAATAATCCAGGTGAATAACAGAATAACATCCTGATTTATGCTCAATAATCCAGGTGAATAACAGAATAACATCCTGATTTATGCTCAATAATCCAGGTGAATAACAGAATAACATCCTGATTTATGCTCAATAATCCAGGTGAATAACAGAATAACATCCTGATTTATGCTCAATAATCCAGGTGAATAACAGAATAACATCCTGATTTATGCTCAATAATCCAGGTGAATAACAGAATAACATCCTGATTTATGCTCAATAATCCAGGTGAATAACAGAATAACATCCTGATTTATGCTCAATAATCCAGGTGAATAACAGAATAACATCCTGATTTATGCTCAATAATCCAGGTAAATAACAGAATAACATCCTGATGCATGATCAATAATCCAGGTAAATAACACAGAATAACATCCTGATTTATGCTCAATAATCCAGGTGAATAACAGAATAACATCCTGATTTATGCTCAATAATCCAGGTAAATAACAGAATAACATCCTGATGGATGATCAATAATCCAGGTAAATAACACAGAATAACATCCTGATTTATGCTCAATAATCCAGGTGAATAAAAGAATAACATCCTGATTTATGATCAATAATCCAGGTAAATAACACAGAATAACATCCTGATGGATGATCAATAATCCAGGTGAATAACAGAATACCGTAACACCCTGATGCATGCTCAATAATCCAGGTAAATAACAGAATAACATCCTGATGGATGATCAATAATCCAGGTAAATAACACAGAATAACATCCTGATTTATGATCAATAATCCAGGTGAATAACAGAATAACATCCTGATTTATGATCAATAATCCAGGTAAATAACACAGAATAACATCCTGAATTATGCTCAATAATCCAGGTGAATAACAGAATACCGTAACACCCTGATGCATGCTCAATAATCCAGGTAAATAACACAGAATAACATCCTGATTTATGATCAATAATCCAGGTGAATAATGCAGAATAATAAACGCTTCTTTCATAACTTCTCCATCACTGAAAGACTTCTTATGTTGAGCCAGGATGCAGCTAACACGGTAGGAGGCGATCGTAGCAACCTTACCTTTTGTGCTGGGCTGAGTGAAGATCGATTGATGTGCTGCAAGCTTGTGTTTTAGCTCCCGCATGTTCTGAGTCCATAAACAACTTTTAGGAGGGAAATCTGTCTCAAACAGTTTGTGCATCGTCTTGAAATGCCGCTCCAAGTTACACTTTTTGGGCAAGGCAACGCTCGAATTACAGATGAGGCAAATAGACTTCGAATTAGAATAAACAAAAAAATACTCCTCCTCCCACTCTGTGTGAAAATAATAAGTTTTCGTTTGCTTGTTTGCTAGTTCTGCAGCATCCATGTTTACTTCGCACCGATAGCTCCACTGCTGTCTTAAAGTCTCGTCAGTCACTGCACCCAAAACTCGCGAGACTATGTCTGTGAGAAAACAAGATGGGGAGGGCTGAGGAAAGTGTTGCTGCGCATTGGAATATCGTCACTTCTCCCACCCCCCACCTCCACCACTTCTGCCGGAGTTAGAATGAAGCTGAGCACCTCCACCACTTCAGCCGGAGTTAGAATGAAGCTTAGCAGCGGACATTTCACCTTGTTAACAGCTGAGAGCCGGCTGCCGGTGTTCTGTGGCTTGCGGGCCGGCTCTAATAGTTATTAAATATCATCCAGGGGGCCATAAATAATTGTTTTGCGGGCCGGATCTGGCCCGCGGGCCGCCACCTTGACATATATGCTCTAATGGCATGATCCCTCAGGCTACACAGTCCACAAAGACTCCAGTTAATTGACTCAATTTAAATCCATCCAGACTAAAAGTGTTACTCAAGAGGCCAGGATACATTTCTGACACTGCTGCAGTGCTCGTTGTAAATAAATACCTCAAGTGCAGCTGCATCTTTCTCCTCACATCGTCTTCATGCTGCTGTATCAAAGTGTGCTGTTAAAAGTGCAATGCAGAGCTCAGAGTTTGGCAGGTGGAAGGAGAGATGCAGAACAAGATTTATAATAACAGCTCAGGCTGATTTAGGTCAAACTCTTCTGCTGCTGTCAGCCTGTCAAGATGTCTTCTTTTTTTTAAAGATTGATTGTGCATAAACACCAGAGTTCTTGCTCAATTATCCAGGTATAAAATCCAACATTCAAGTCATCTGGATGGTTTCTTTTTTTTGCTGAGACATTTCGTCCTTCATCCAAAGGACTTCTTCAATCTGAGGAGCCACCAACAAACAAGACTGACCCACAAACAGCACACTCCCACAGTGGAGAAAAAAAAAACAGTTTGCTGGTGCTAAGATGGCCTCTGGGGCCTGCCCTCTCCCCTGTCAACTCCTCTGAGATGGTCATGCCAAAATAGTTCTAAGCACACATGCTGTTAAACTTTGGTGTTTAGAACCACTTTACACCAGTGGATCCATTTGGATGTACCGGTAACTGTCGTGCAGATGCATGTGCGATGAATGCAGCTGAGCACCGGCATCAGGGTTGCCAGATAATATTAAAATGTCTTAATTACCCCCTCCTTTTCTGTGCACATGTTCAACAACACACCACACACCTCATCTTAGAATATCTTTACCCAGCACATATGACAGTTTAGGTCAAAGTATCATCATTTTACAGCCACAGTAGTGTAGTTCATAATTTCTTATCTGGCAGCCTGACTGACATGGAAAGTACAGCGTTTTTTGTGTGTAAACCCTCTCATTTTTTGTTTATTACCCCCAATAAACATTGAAAAAACACAAACATTTCCACTTTCCAGAGGTTGTTTTCATGTAATTGGTCATTTTAAAAGTAGTTCCATGCTGAAAAAATGTGAGCACCCCTGCTCTACTGAATGGCCTAACACAAACTTAACACATAATGAAGTCAAAGTCAAAGTCAAAGTCAACTTTATTGTCAGATCTGCAATATGTACTGTACAGGACATACACAGGACCGAAATTGCGTTTCTCTCAGTCCCTCGGTGCAACAGTAAACATCTAAACATTGAAACACTGAAACATATAATAATTGACATAAGCATAAAATAGTAAAACTAACACTGTCCTGAGTTTTTTGCATAGTGGAATAAGAGTATGAAAATTTACACCAACTCTAAAACTAAAACATTAAACATTTAATGAACATAATACTGTCCTGAGTTTTTGCATACTAGTATAAAAAAAGAGTATAAAAAGTATAACTAAAATAAACTAAAGGTTTCTAGCATTGACATTTGCAAAGTGGCAAAGCAGCGTATGAGTTAATGTACACAGTATATGTATGAGGTAGTAGTTGATGTTGTTATAGAGGCAAAAAGTGGCATATGCAGTAAGGCACATTGGGCATCCCTAAATAAGACCGTTCAGAGCACATTGTATATGTATCAGCAGTGGTGTAGATATTAGAGTAGTGTAAATGTAAACAGTAGTAGTTACATGTAAGCAGTAGTAATAAAAGTAAACAGTATTAATAAATGTAAACAGAGAATGTAAACAGTATTATGATTATAGGCAGTGATGTAATACAAACATTAGTGCAAGTATGAGAAGTAGTGCAAACTGTATGAGCACATGACCGAGAGCTTAGTGAATAAACCGTTTGATGACACAGAGTCCAGTGTTAAAATCTTTGTGTTGTGTGGTAATGTGTGAGAAAGTTTTAGTGTTAAGGCAGTTCAAATGGGAGGGGGGGCAGAGCAGGCAGAGTGTTTAGCATCCTGACTGCCTGATGAACAGAGCTGTCTCTCAGTCTGCTGGTTCGAGCCTGGAGACTCCTCAGTCTCCTCCCTGATGGCAGCAGTCTGAAGCAGCTGTGTAGTGGGTGTGTGGGATCACCTGCCATGCGGTGGGCTTTCCGAGTGAGGCGTTTGCTGTGTAAGTCCTGCAGTGAGGGCAAGGAGGTGCCCACGATCTTCTCAGCTGCTCTCACAATGCGCTGGAGGCTCTTGCGGCAGGATGCAGTACATGCACCAAACCACACAGTGATGCAGCTGGTCAGGACACTTTCTATGGCACCTCTGTAGAAGGTGCTCATGATGGGGGTTGAAGCTCCAGCCCTTTTCAGCTTGCGGAGAAAGTAGAGACGCTGGTGAGCCTTCTTTGCCAGTGCTGCAGTGTTCCTGCTCCAGGACAGGTCCTTTGAGACGTGCACTCCCAGGAACTTGGTGCTGTCTACTCTCTCCACTGCGGTGCTGTTGATGGTCAGAGGGGCATGTTGGGCATCCTTCTTCCTGAAGTCCACAACAATCTCCTTTGTCTTCTCCACGTTGAGAGTGAGATTGTTGTGTCCGCACCACAAGGCCAGGCGGCTCACCTCGTTCCTGTAGTCCGTCTACAAATGAACTATGAACACATAAACTAGGCTAACAAGAACAGACTGATCACTAAAAGAACCATGCTGAACAGCTAATGGAAATGATTAACAATGAACAAATTGTTCAGTGTGATGGTGCAACATGAGTAGGGTTGGGCATCGTTTGAATTTGAGCGATTCCGATTATTTTTGCAGGCGGGTTTGAAAAAAAGACATGTCAATTCAGTTCAGTTTATTTATACTGTTTGGCTCCAAGTCACAACAGAAGTTTTCTCAGGGCACTGAACAGAAACAATCAAATATAAAAATAATAAGTTAACAGAAACTTTAATATAAAAATAATGTTAACACTATTTATCTGAGGAGACTACTTTGAGTTTAACTCCGTTAAAAAAGAGCTACATTAGTTAGCCAGAGTTCTTTCAGGGTGAAATAATTTGAACTTAGGTTTGAATTTAATGCTATGAACTTTTTCCTTTTTGTTAAATTTACCGTACTATGAATTTCTCACAGGGCTATTTTCAACCAGTATATAAATATCAAACTTATGAACTTCAATATGTTATGAGTTTTCTTTTCGCAGGGGTACACTTTTACAAGAGAGCTTTATGTTTGAAAACCTCATGGAAACACATTTCCACATGTCCAGTGTCTGATGCTGCAGTCATGTTACTGAGCTCCCACTGATGGGCTAACCTGGTTCCACCACCAGCAGCAGGATCTTCAGACAGAACAGCTGGTGGGATGTCCTGGTACATCTGCAGCCCTCTCTCTATTTGTTTCTTCATGGACATGGAGCTGTGACATTATGTTGTGCCTCTTCTTCAGCAAAAAGCTCCTCCAGGGGAGACTTTCTGGACAGACTGCAAGGAGGAGATTCCTAAACAAACAACAGGTGTATCAGTATTATCAGTAAAAAGAGATTATTAAATCTAAAAAAGTAAGTAAGTAAGTAAGTAAAGTTTATTTATATAGCACTTTTCATAGATAAAATCACAAAGTGCTGGGCTAGGGAATCAGACTTGGGATCCGAAGGACCCAGGTTCGAACCCCGGCCACGGCACACCTTGGGGTGTCTATGAGTGCACACCTATTTTCCCCAGCTCCCCGGGCGCTGACCACGGCTGCTCACTGCACCACCTGGTGGTGGTTGGGTTAAATGCAGAGACCAATTTCGTCTGTCAAGTATGGGAAACATACACAGATGACAAAAATGTGATATTTATTTATTTATTTAGAAAGTGCTGTACAACATATAAATAAAAGATTAAAATAGACAAAAGAATTACTGTAGTAACAGCTGATTAATCAAAACAATAAGAACAGCTGATAAAAACAAGAACAATTAAAAACACTAAATAAAAACATTTCTCTAAAAGCTTGTCTGAATAAAAGTGTCTTGAGCTGGGTTTTAAAGGAATCAATAGAGGTGGTCACACGAAGAGACGGGCAGGGCATTCCACAGCCGGGGGGCTACGGCCTGAAAGGAAAGGTCACCCCGGGTTTTAAACCGGGTCTTAGGGACCTTTAGAAGGTTCATTGCTGAAGAACGAAGGGTGCGGGCTGGAGAATAAGGGATCAGCATTTCTGTGATGTACTTTGGGGCCTGTCCATTTAACGCTCTAAAAGTTAATACCAAAATTTTAAAATGAATTCTAAATTCAACAGGGAGCCAATGTAGATCATATAAAACTGGTGTGATGTGAGACCTTCTATTTGTTCCTGTTAAAAGCCTCGCAGCAGCGTTCTGGACCAACTGGAGACGAGCAACAGCAGATTTATTAAAACAAGTAAAAAGGGAATTGCAGTAGTCTAAACGAGAAGAGATAAAAACATGAATAATCATCTCCAGGTCAGATTTGGATAATAATGCCCTCAGTTTAGAAATGTTCCTCAGATGGTAAAAGCAGTTTTTGACCAGAAGCTTTGAATGTTTGTCCAAAGACATTGACTGGTCGAACTGAACACCAAGGTTTCTGAGGCTAGGCTGAGAAGAGGAGCCCAGAGAACCGAGATGTTGTTTGATCCGAGGAACTTTCTGTTCAGGGGCAATGATCAGGGTTTCAGTCTTGGCAGAATTTAACTGAAGGCAGTTGTTGGCTAACCACACCTTAATATGGGACATGCAGTTTACTAATTCAGATAACTTGTGTAATTCTGAGTCATTGAAGGAGCAGTAGAGTTGAATGTCATCAGCATAGAAATGGTAAGAGACATTTCTGAAGCTATTTATAATCTTTGCAAGGGGGTTAATGTACAAGCCCAAAACCAGAAAAGTTGGCACGTTGTGGAAATCGCAAATAAAAACAGAATACAATGACTTGCAAATCTTTTTCAACCTATATTCAATTGAACACACTGCAAAGACCACATACTTAACGTTCGAACTGGTAAACTTTGTTATTTTTTGCAATTATTAGCTCATTTGGAATTTGATGCCTGCAACATGTTTCAAAAAAGCTGGCACAAGTGACAAAGAAGACAGAGAAATTTGAGGAATGCTCATCAAACACTTATTTGGAATATCCCACAGGTGAACATGCAAATTGGGAACAGGTGGGTGCCATGATTGGGTATAAAAGCAGCTTCCTTGACATGCTCAGTCATCCACATAGAAGGATGGGGCGAGGGTCACCACTCTGTGAACAAATGCGTGGGCAAATTGTCGAACAGTTCAAGAACAACTTTTCTCAACGAGCTATTGCAAGGAATTTAGGAATTTCACCATCTACGGTCCGTAATATCATCAAAAGGTTCAGAGAATCTGGAGAAATCACTACACGTAAGGGGCAAGGCCGAAAACCAACATTGAATGCCCGTGACCTTCGATCCCTCAGGCGGTACTGCATCAAAAACCGACATCAGTGTGTAAAAGATATCACCACATGGGCTCAGGAATACTTCAGAAAACCACTGTCAGTAACTACAGTTCGTCGCTACATCTGTAAGTGCAAGTTAAAGCTCTACTATGCAAAGCAAAAGCCATTCATCAACAAGATCCAGAAACGCCGCCGGCTTTGCTGGGCCCGAGCTCATCTGAGATGGACTGATGCAAAGTGGAAAAGTGTTCTGTGGTCTGATGAGTCCACATTTCAAATTGTCTTTGGAAACTGTGGACGTCGTGTCTTACGGACCAAAGAGGAAAAGAACCATCAGGACTGTTATAGGCGCAAAGTTCAAAAGCCAGCATCTGTGATGGTATGGGGGTGCATTAGTGCCCAAGGCATGGGTAACTTACACATCTGTGAAGGCACCATTAATGCTGAAAGGTACATACAGGTTTTGGAGCAACATATGCTGCCATCCAAGCGACGTCTTTTTCATGGACGCCCCAGCTTATTTCAGCAAGACAATGCCAAGCCACATTCTGCACGTGTTACAACAGCGTGGCTTCGTAGCAAAAGAGTGCGGGTCCTCCCCTGGCCTGCCTGCAGTCCAGACCTGTCCCCCATTGAAAATGTGTGGCGCATTATGAAACGTAAAATACGACAACGGAGACCCCGGACTGTTGAACAACTTAAGCTGTACATCAAGCAAGAATGGGGAAGAATTCCACCTGAAAAGCTTCAAAAATTGGTCTCCTCAGTTCCCAAACGTTTACTGAGTGTTGTTAAAAGGAAAGGCGATGTAACACAGTGGTAAATATGTCCCTGTGCCAACTTTTTTGCAATGTGTTGCTGCCATTGAATTCTAAGTTAATGGTTATTTGCAAAACAAAATAAAGTTTCTCCGTTCGAACATTAAATATATTGTCTTTGCATTCTATTCAGTTGAATATGGGTTGAAAAAGATTTGCAAGTCATTGTATTCTGTTTTTATTTGCGATTTGCACAACGTGCCAACTTTTCTGGTTTTGGGCTTGTATATAATGAACAGAATAGGACCCAAGACTGAACCCTGAGGAACACCATACATTAATGGAGTGGTCTTACCCGGAATTTACACTACATGCGTTCCGGCTCTGCTCCGCAGGTCGCAGCTGAGCGTCTCAAAGTCCAGTTTACACTACCTCCGCTCAGCTCATGTCCGCCTGGATGTGCTGCTTCGAGACGCATTTGCCGGAATTGCGAGATCGCGCGATAAATCAAGTGATAAATAATGAAGTCAGAACAAAACAATTCATTCGGTGGAAGAAGGAGAACAACAGTAGAGACTGCCTCGCTGTTTGATTGTTTTTTGCATTGAGATATGAGCGACAGGACATGGTTTGAGCGACAGGATGTGATCTATTACATTTCAGAATAAAATACTTTATTTATTTATTGTATTGCGTTTGTAGGTGTAGTCATAAATGATAGTTTGACAGCATTTTTGTACAAATAAATCCGTATAGAGCTAGGATTAGTCCGCCCGTGGTGATTTTATTTTGTAAATACGGATGTTGTGCTCGTTCCTTTTCCTGTTGGTGCGACATAATCTTTGAAAGTTGACTCCGGCACAGCTCCGGCGTCCGGCAGAAATAGGATGGGATCCTATTTTGACGGACTGCCGTCTGCTCGCCGCCGCCGTGCGGAGCCAGTGTAAACTCTCTCATTGATTATAATGGGTGTGTATTTGCTGCGGAGGTCGGACCGGAGCGGACCGGAGCCGGAATGCATGTAGTGTAAATTGGGGGTTAGACTGTATGTTGTTCACAAACATTGAAAATGTTCTGTTTTTCAGATAAGAGGAAAACCACTTCAAAACAGTTCCAGAAAATCCTAATTCATGTTGCAGTCGATGTATTAGAATTTTGTGGTCGACTGTGTCAAAAGCTGAAGATAGATCCAATAAAATCAATACACTGCTCTGACCAGAGTCTGCAGCCATCAAAATGTCATTAGAGACTTTTAATAAGGCAGTTTCAGTGGAGTGCATTTTGCGAAAACCAGATCGAAATTTGTCCAGAATATTATTACTTTGCAAGAAAGTATTCAACTGCGCAGTAAGTAACTTCTCCAAAATTTTAGCAAGAAAAGGCAATTTTGATATTGGCCTGTAGTTGCAGAGCTCAGTGGGGTCCAAATTGGGCTTTTTCTAAGTCTGGTCCTATGGACATTCAAAAACCAAACCAAAACAAAGCAATTTTTGAATGTCCAGAGGACCAGATTTAGCTTTTTTAGATTTTTCTACCTGGATTATTGAGCATGCATCAGGGTAGATTATTAAATCATTTTTAAGACTGAGAATGTGTACACATATTAGCTCTGTTGTTATTGCCTAACTAACCTATTCAATAATTCTTCAAATTGTGACATTCACTCGTAATGGAATGAAAGAGAACATAAACAGAAATTATATAATAATGAAAACTAGAGACATTAAAAAAAATTAAAAGACACTGAGAGAACTTTAAATGGATTAATGTTAATAAGTGTTGGATTTGCTTAACTATAGTAGTAATGTGTCTGAGTGTAATGTAAGTGTAAACTCCATGGCAGGAGTTGAATCCACATCTGAAAAGGGATGCAACCTTTTCACAATATATGCTGCAACTGTTCTTTGTCACTCTTCATTCAGTTACACGTATTTACCTTGGACACTGGTGAACACTGTGGAGCAATTTCAGGTCGTTTGTCTAAGAAAAAAATACGAGCTAACGTTAGCATCGTGTTTGTATTCGAGCTGACACCGCTTTAAGTGGAGTATAACTTGTTAGCTGCCTTAATGTTGGTATGAGACGTAGTTTATAGTTTTATTTACCTGATGGAGGCAGTGAAAAGTCCAGCGGAGCATTTTGCAGACGGACCACACTTCTGGTCGGACACGAAGCGAAAATAATCCGGTGGAGCACGTCAAAGACCGGACACTATTTTACTTCTCCATCCTCCTTTGCATGATAGAAAATTATTGCAAGTGCTACACTGAGCTGACTGGTCATTTTATTAAAGTTAAGCCACGCTTTTGACCGCGGATGCACACTTCCGGTGGATTCTTCTTCGTTGGTTTTCGGCAGCAAAATTTTTCTTAGGCGTTGGCGGCTACTTCCGGTCGGCGGACTAGCATCGAAAATAGGAATCAAAAATTAATATTTTGAACGATTCTGGGAAAACCGGACAGTTAGTCCCAGTTCCGAACGATTCTCGATTCTCGATGCCCAACCCTAAACATGAGGGACAAAGCTACCTTTAGCTTTTTAGCTAGCGCACCTGTATTGCAAGCCACTATCTTAGCATTAGCATTTTTTTCCTCAACTCGCTCTGCAAGAGGTGGCAGCTTCGTTGCTTCTTCCTCCCCTGCTCAGCTCTCTGTTTGTCTGCAGCTCCTTGGATTCTCATCTCCCGAATGTAAATTGTGATTATGGATTTGGTATCATGGACGATCAACTCTATTGACAAGATTTTTTCAACAAAACGACAAGGTCCGAGGGAACCAGCTTGCCCAGCACAGATGCACTCTGGAGGATATGTCATTGACTCGTGGGGAGAGTGGAAGGTGATGTGTCTCTCAGTCCTGTCTGTGGAGGATGTGGAAGATGTTTACATAATTGGATTTATGATAGCAGGGGCTCTTCTTTTTGGCATTGGCAGGGCTCTGCTCTATCGGAAAATGAGGAAGACTTTGGCGGCTGTTTCGGCCATGCCAAAGCTACAGAGTCCGTGTGAAGGTTTGATCCGTGCCGTGACCTCGCTAAATCAGCTGATTTACGAGCTTAACTGTAAGGTGGAGGCGATTTATGAGAATCACAGGTTACCGGCAGCTACAGGGACTCATCAGCGTGGTGGGTTCGACCTTGAAGCAGATTCTTAGCATGGATCAGTGGAACGAATTCCCACATTTAGTCTATTTTGGAATCGGATCGTCCAGATGGACTCCAAGGCTAAAGGGAAAAAAAATCTGTCTGCCTGAAGAAAATCAACAATCAAGCTTATCTGAATCTGACTCCCCTCCAGCCTTGGAAATGGGCTGACTATCAAATTTCTCCTGGGTCATGAGTAACCGAGGACAACAACTGCATCTATCGCACCACCCCCACCCCTACCCCTGGAGAACTTTCTGTGAAAGCTTATCAGAACTGTTGGCTGAACAACATCATCAGAACTGTGGCTGATCTGAAATGACTCATGGACTAATCTCACCACATCGCCCTCAAATGTATATGTAATCTGTTTTAACTGTGCTTGCTGATAGTTTTTTGATGTCTCAAATCGTGTCCTAATAGACAATTAGAGTTTTTTGTAATACCACTATCTACCTTCATGGTTCTTCCCCTTTTCATATCTAAGATTATCATTCTGATAAGGAATAATATGGCCGCGCTGATAATAAGCTGCAGCTTCGTACACTTAGTCCGAAGACGACTGTGCGAACATATTCCTGTTGTACCTTGGTGCAATGTCAATAAAGATTACAGTATTCTGATTCTGATTACGTCACTGCTGACAGGTGCTTGTCGGGGGGGGCGGTGATTTGGTAGACGGGGTGCTTGGTTCTGTTGAAGAGGCGCTTGTATAATGGTTGGGGAAACACTGAGTACAGTAATTCAACAAAATTAAGTCAGGTCCTTCGGATGGTTTCTTTTGTTGAAAGGTTTGACCCTTCATCCAAAGTACTTCCATCAGTCCGAGGATTCACAACAAACTCAAACTTCAAACTGATAAAGTCCTTTGGATGAAAGACGAAATGTTTCAACAAAAAAAGAAACCGTTCAGAGGACCTAACTTAATTTTTTGGGATTTTCTACTTAGATTATTGAGCATGAAATTTGATGTTTTGAGCCACTTTGTCTATGGCTGCCTCAGAGGAGTCGACGGGGAAGAGTGCGGACTCCAGAAACCATCTTATCACTATAAAACTGGTTGTCCCACTATGTGAGTACCGGTAAGCCACTTATGGGACTGAGTTTGTTATGACTTCTCAGACTGATGAAGTCTTTTGGTTGAAGGACGAAACGTTTCAACAACAAAAGAAACCATCCAGAGGACCTGACTTAAAAAACTTTGTTGGATTTTTTTACCTGGATTATTGAGCCTGAACTTTGACCTACACCAATTGTTTTTTCTGAACAGTGCTGGTAGTACGACTGGTTAAAAAGAAAAAATACAGTAGCACACTGAGGCCCCCTCTCTGGGGGCACAACGAGTAGGGGAGGAGAAAAACGGGAGATGGCTCAATGAATCCAAGTTTCATTTGTTCACTGGGACCTGTTTGGTAATTTCATTTTTTTTTTTTAAACCTTTATTTATACAGGTAGTCTCACTGAGTCACAAGGATCCAGCCCCCACCAACCAAGAAGTGTCTTGGCAGCATGAAGTTTGTTAGCCCTTCAACTAAAACAAAATCTGGCAGCATTGTATAAGCCGTGGTGTTCAAGGTGTGTGAAAAAAGTAGTGGCTTTGAGTCCGTAAATTACGGTAGTCCACTTTCCTCCCACAGTCCAAAAACACACATGTTTTGGCACCCTGGCAGCCAGTGATCTTTATGGGATTTGCCTGGTTACATAAAGATAAGTGAATAAATAAGATCATTTTAGTTTAAAATTCTGGCATGGACAGCATACATTCCTGCAAGGAATGTTGAGGCTTTCAGTATTTATGTGGTTTGGTTAGGGCTGGACGATATGGCCAAAATTTTTATCACGATATATTTCTTAATTTCGGTCGATAGCGATATAATTCGATATTGATATAAACAATATGACCGTACCTCGGGGAGACCCCCTCTGCCCCCGTTGCTCGGGGACGAGCTACCCGTTTACCTCCGCTGTGCTCCTCACCTGCCTGCACGGAGAAATCGATCGAGACGGAGGAAGAAACGCGGCTCACGAGCTGGCCGGCTGGTGAAGCTCAGAGCCCGGCGTTCTGCTCCGCTGTCTTCAGCTGATGGTCGGGATTCTCATCGCCAGTTTCCCGCGTGCACGGACCAGGAAAACAACGGGGATTTGCGGCCGTAGCAGCTCTGTGGGAAGCGAGCCGCGGACGCGCGCTCTCCCACTAGCTGCTAGCTCATCATCTGCTGGCTCGGATTACATCAAGATCTGTGTTGTCAACGCCCGATCTGTTTGCAACAAAACTTTCATTCTCAGGGATTACTTTGAAGATCACGACTTGGACTTTTTCTGCATCACAGAGTCGTGGATGTCGCCAGGTGAGTCCAGCGCATTGACGGAAATAATACCACCAAACTGTTAGAATTTCAACGACCCGCAGCCATCAGGTCGTGGTGGTGGATTATTAACAATACTGTATTCAAATCAACTTTTAACTGTAAACAATTGCCCATCCTAGTCCCCTACTCCAGTTTTGAGCTGACTGTTTTTGAACTAGGCCATTCACCTGTGACTTTTTGTGCTCTTGTCTACCGTCCACCTTGTTCTAAGAACTTCATCAGCGAGTTTTCTGATTTCTTGGCTGAAACTACAGCTAAATATGCTCGGGTTGTCATTTTAGGTGACTTCAACTTGCATGTGTGTTGTCCTGAGAAGCCCATGGTTAAGGACTTTTTAGATTTATTGGACTCGTTTAATTTAACATAACACGTGAACTCTCCCACGCAGCAGCGTGGACATTTGCTGGACCTTGTTTTAACATGTGATGTGACTGTTTCAAACCTTGAAATAGGTGAAAATGTTTTCTCAGACCATATGCCAGTCCAGTTTCAGTTCACCCTCCCCCATGTAACCCCTAAAACGTTACCATTTAACTGCTGCACGTTTCACTGAGGTTTACAACAATGACATGTTAATTCAGGCCCCATTGTTCCTCTCCAGCACTGAGGAGCTGACATCCCAGTTTGACTCTGCTTGTTTAAAGGCTCTGGATCAAGTAGCTCCTATTAAATCTAGAAGACCAAAACTCAGGGCAGAACCGTGGCTGAATGACACGACCAGAGCTGTTAGGCAGCAATGCCGAAAGGCGGAGCGAAAATGGAAAAAAGACAGACTGCTTGTCTCTTTTCAGATGGTAAAAGAGAGCTGGCGCCGACATCGGAAAGCAATGAAAACTGCTAAATCACAATACTTCTCTGATATCATTGCTGCAAATTCTCGCTATCCTCGAGTTCTGTTCTCCACCCTAAACTCTGTTCTCCACCTCACTGAACAATCACCCCTGGAAGCCTCGACTGATCTGTGCGAGAACTTCCAACATTTCTTATTAGATAAAATTGCAACCACCCGGGCTCTCATTTTTCCTCCATCTCATGATCCATCCATCCCACCTAAATCTGTTACTGTTTGTGACCATTTTGAACCAGTCTCTCTGTCCTCTCTAGAGCAGATCATGTGCAGCCTGAAACCATCTGGCTCCCCCTTTGATGTGGTCCCCCCTAGGTTCCTGAAGGAGGTTTTTCACACTCTGGGTCCCTCTATTCTCTCTATTGTAAATAGCAGTCTATCCTCGGGTGTGGTGCCAAAATCATTAAAACATGCTGCTGTTCAACCCCTCTTGAAAAAACCAAACCTCGACCCTTCAGTATTATCCAACTTCAGGGCTGTCTCCAGACTCCCATTTGTATCTAAACTTTTAGAGAAAATAGTTAAGTCCCAGTTAAAGTGCTTCCTGGAGGATCATGCTATCCCCGAGCTATTCCAGTCTGGCTTCAAATCCCTCCACAGCACTGAGACTGCCCTACTGAAGGTTTTTAACGACATCTTTTTATCCACAGACACTGGTGACTCTATGCTGCTTGTCCTATTGGACCTCACATCCGCTTTCGACACCATCGACCATGAGATTCTCATTGCTAGGTTGGACCAGTGGGTGGGCAACTCAGGGTCAGCCCTAAACTGGTTCAGATCCTACCTCTCTGACAGATCCTTTTGTGTTTCCATCAATGGTTTTAGTTCTGCAGTGGCGGCTCTTAAATGGGGGGTTCCGCAGGGGTCCATCCTGGGTCCTCTCTTGTTCTCCTTATACCTGCTGCCACTCGGTGCTATTTTCCGGAAACACAACATACCCTTCCACTTCTACGCCGATGACTGTCAAATTTACTTCCCCCTAAGACAAAATGGTACATGCTCTATTCAACCTCTGCTCGACTGCCTGGCTGACATCAGGGACTGGATGGCTTTAAACTTCTTAAGCTTCAACGATAAGAAGTCTGAAACCATATTGTTCCTTCCCAATGACACAACCTTGAACCATTGCATCGACCTTTCTGCTCTACCCCTGTCTGAAAAACAAAAAGTCACAAATCTGGGAGTGATAATGGATCCTTCCATGAAACTCAACAATCATGTAAACATGATCGTCAAATCCTGTTTTTTCCAGCTAAGGCGACTGTCTAAGCTGAAGCCCATACAGGTAACCCCCTAGTTACGTACGAGTTAGGGAGATAAGAACGGTTCGCAGCTCGATTCTGCCATAGCTAGGGGGTGAAATTAGCGTCCAGTTCGTAGGTCCTTATTCCGTTCGTAGGTCGTGGAAATACCGCTAATGGAGCGTGCGCACACATTTAAGCATGTACAGTAGTGTACTGTAATGTTAAACATTGCTATTCACATTTACAGAATAAATAAAAATATATTTTCTTACTTTGAGATGGTCAAAGCCGACATCTTAGGTTGCCATGATTGTTGTCAGGCCGAGCAGCCGCCGAGTGAACCACCAGCAGCTGTTCAAGGCCTGTGTTAGCTAGCTGGCTAGCTTCTGCTAGCCAGGCCATGGGCTGGTGTTGGAGCGGCGGTGCGGCGCAATCTGCAGCTCTTGCTCCAGCCTGCTCCAGCCTGAGACGTCCACAGAGCTCACAGAGACGTTTCCAGCTCGTAATTAATCCATATGAAGCCATCCTGGTCACCAGTCTTCGGGCCGGCTCCCGGCAGCTAGCCTAAAATGGCGTCCGGTGTTCTACATGAATTTGTGACCGGAGACCCCAGTGACTGAACCTAAAATGGCGTCCGGTGTTCTACATTAATTTGTGACCGTGTAAACTGAAGACCTACTTCCTGCTTGAATGAATGCTGCCCAAGATTGCTCAAAAATGATCAGAAATGATCTTTTTTATCATAATTATTATTTATAAAGCCTTTAAAACAACCACAGCTGCAACAAAGTGATGTACACATGAAATTAAGAACATTTAAACACAAAAAAAAAAAATCTTTTTTTTTTAATACAGTAATTTCATATTTTTATTAAATATGATACGTTCGTAGGTCCCGTTGTTCGTAGGTCGATGGAGTCGTAACTAGGGGGTTTGCTGTATTATCAAAAAATAACCTGGAGACAGTGATTCACGCATTCATTACATCTAGTCTTGATTACTGCAATTCACTTCTGCTTGGCGTCAGTCAAGCCACCATTGCACGATTACAACTGGTCCAGAACGCAGCAGCCCGATTTTTAACCAGCATACGCAAAAGAGAGCACATTACACCAGTCTTGGCCTCCCTGCACTGGCTACCGGTTCATCTTTGAATCCAGTTCAAAATTCTCATGTACTGTATGTCTACAAATCACTGAACAGTCTCGCTCCCGCCTATCTCTCAGATCTGATACACCCATATGTCCCTCCACGTGCTTTGAGGTCTGAGGACCGGATACTCTTAAGAGTTCCAGAAACTCGCCTTAAGCGCAGAGGAGACAGGGCCTTCTCTGTAGCAGGCCCAAGACTCTGGAACGAGTTACCGCTGCTCATCGAACAGGCCCCCTCCCTCTCACTTTTCAAATCCAGGTTAAAAACTCACTACTATTCCGTTGCTTTCAACACCAGCTGATTGGTATTTGATCATTTTATTTATGATCTGCAATGTTTTTATGTTTTTCGTGTTGTACTTCATTGTCTGTGTTGCCTGTTGCGTGTTTGTTTGTCCAGCACTTTGGTGTGGACTTGTTCCTGTTTAAAGTGCTTTATAAATAAAATGGTATGGTATATAAAAGCCTAAAAAAACTATAAACTAAACAAATAAATTAATGTTAACCTTTTATTTGTATTTAGCCTCCAAAAAAAAAAGGAAATCACCGTCAAATAAACATAAAATTCTCAACCGAATAATTCTCAGTCGAGTCATCTGGACTGTTTCTATTTTATAGAAACGTTTCACCCTCCATCCGGAGGGCATCAACAGTCAGAGGAGTTCCAGCAAACTGTTTCCCCACCAAGCAGTAAACCCCTTAAGTGGACCAACCAGTTTGCTGGAGCCAAGATGGTTTCTGGGGACCGTCCTGTCCCTCGTCTACTCCTCCCAGGCAGGCAGCCACAGCCAAAGTGGTTCAAGGCAAGAAAGTTCATGTTCAATAATCCAGGTACCAAATCCAATAATTCTCAGACGGGTCATCTGGACAGTTTCTTTTTTTATCCTCCATCCAGTTTCTATAAAAAAGAAACTGTCCAGATGACCCATCTGAGAATTCTTGGATTTGGTACCTGGATTATTGAACATGAACTTTCTTGCCATAAAATTCTCAACTGTGCCAATATTAATAGTTAATATTAATAGTTTTATGGTCCAGATGTGGTGTAAATTTTCATACTTTTATACTATTATGAAAAAACTCAGGACAGTGTTACACTTTTTTTACTATTTTATGCTTATGTTTATTAAATGTTTTAGTGTTTAGTGTTTAGTTGGTTACTGTTGCACCGAGGGACTGAGAGAAACGCAATTTCGGTCCTGTGTATGTCCTGTACATATTGCAGTTCTGACAATAAAGTTGACTTTGACTTTGACTTTAACTTTAAACAACTTTAAAATTTATAGCATTGAAATTCATAGTTAATTAAATAAAACTTTTGGGTGTTGTTATTGATGAGCTGACATGGAAATCTCATGTAAATTACTTATGAATAAAAATAATAAAATCAATTACATTACTGTATAAAGTAAAATAATTTTTGAATGACAAAGTTTTGAATATATTGTATAATGTAATGATTGTTCCATATTTAATCTGTTGTATTGAAGTTTGGGGGAAAGCCTGCAAAACAATTATAACCCCTATTTTTATTTTACAAAAAAGAGCTATAAGAATTATTATTATTAGGAAGTGCTATGGTCACCCAACAAATATATTATTTCATCAATTGAAATTATTAAAATGTTATGATTTGGTTGAACATAGTATTTTACACGTCATGTATAAAACTCATAAAAATATTACCCCCAAATATTCAATTAAATTTTGTTTTAAAAAAAAAGGGAGTCATTATAACCTGAAGGGAATGTTAATGTTTGTAAAACTTTCATTTAGAACTAGTCTGAAGGAGCTGTGTTGTAATTCAAGGAACAGGATTGTGGAATTGACTTGATATCACCATAAATATTTCTAAATCAATTTATATTTTTTAAAAGATGATTAAAGTTGTTGGGAAGGTATAGTGCAGGTGAAGGATACCTGAAGTTTTTTTTGTTTTCAGTTTGGAAATTGTTCAAGTGAAGGTTGTTGTTTGTTTGTACCGGTAGTTATTTTGGATTTTATTAAATAAGGGGCATATATTATAAGACTATTTTCTTCTTTCTGCACCTTTTCATTCAGTGTTTTTTTTTCTTTCTGATGAACGATTCTCCGTCACGATTTGCAGCATAAAGAGACAGAGTAGGACCTCGCTACAGAAGAAACCTGCAGTTTATCTGATCTTAGAAAGCCGAACTACTTCCACACCAACGAATTAGTCTTTCCTCTCTTATCAGTGATGTCATCTCTTTCTCTTCGCTTGTGAAACTTTGTTCAGTCACATTCTGACGGTCATGGGAACTCGTTTTGAAGCGAAAACTTAACGCGCGTTGGAGATTAGCTTAGCCTGCTACCGCTAACGCCTGCTGGACTGACTTGAGCGCTGCGTAATACTACCTCACCACGCACTTACGTATTTGTGTCGCAGCTTTTTCTGTCCGGGTGGAAGCAGCCGCTTCAACCCGAACAGAAAAAGAAAAGCGTCAGTGAAACGCTGTAAAATCCTATCGAAATATCAAAAATATGCTTAAAATTCATATCATCGTTATTGAATAAAAGTATATTGCGAGATATATTGAGAGATATATTGCGAGATATATCGATATTGAATTATTGTCCAGCACTAGGTTTGGTTTTAAGCTAAGTTTAGATTACCGGTAATACCTTTCTCATCTGGTTTTACTAGTCTTTATCATTACTAGTAGTCATTACTTCCATTGGGTGGTGTCTGTATTTGCTAAGAACCAGTGCTTAATTTGAACCGGCTCTTGCTGAAACAAGATCCGAGAACTCTTATTTTGTCAGGGTGCGTTCCGGCAACTCTGTCTTACTAATAATAAAGTTACGAACAAATATGACTTGTCTTGTTGTTTTGGGAGCCATGCTTGAACCGTGTCGCTCCCCTCTGCTGCTGAGACAATAAATAACTAACTCAGACACCTCGCTGCTGTTTTTACGACACTGTGGACGCTTATCACCCACAGAATGCATGCAACAAAGAATAAACTCAAAGCGAGAGCAACACCTGCCCCCTTTTTCCTCTTTAGCGTTGATGAAATGTTTTAGTTTTATCGATGGGTTTGTTGAAGCACAACTTTGATGTTTTTTGTTTGATTGTTTGTAAATACAGAAGTATTGGTTAATAAATGTTAGGACTCTATTCTTTGCTAACAAAATGTATTTTATGTTATTGAACAACTTGTCAGGTTCTTGCCGTGTGAGCATACACGTTCTCCAAGACCCCACCACCCCCACCACCCCAGCCGGTCTGCCCGCTATTTGCATTCCGCTATTGATCAATTTACAAATTAAACCCTTCAAAGTACATATCAACTTTCTAGAAGTCCTTCTACAGTATATAGATTATTAGATTTTATTAGTTTATAGACAGAGAATGTAATTAGAAATCCATTTTAGCCAAATCTGAGTTCTGAGTCTTTGATTCATAAGACACTGGCTGAATCTGTAGCCAGTCCTGTTTGTACGCTAGCTCTTCCTGTTTCCACTCAGCCAATCAAATGTGCTTTAACTGCTGGGCTTATGACCAGGACTAGTTGCTATAGCAACTCCAGTCTGCCTTCTGGAGAACATGTCGTGCATGTTAAGTGACTCCCAGATGCTCACTGGCTGTCTCTGCCTGGTGCCTGCTCCTTAGTAGACACACACGCACGCACACACACACACACACACACACACACACACACACACACACACACACAGCTGATTGTTATCAAACTTTTATTGTTAAAGAGGTTTTTTTGGTAGAGTTATTCACAGCAAGCCCTTGTCCTTTTCAGTGCATGTAGCTGCAGTTATGTACTGTGCACGTATGTGCAGACAACACTGACACACTATCCTTTGATAATGTGCTAAAAAGTGAAAGGCGGGCGATCATGGTTTTTCCTGTGTGTGTGTTTCCCATGATTCAGAGGAAGGATTTGCAAAGTCAAAGTTTCTTTATTTGTCATACGCATGTAGAACATGTGTAGTACATGTGCAGTACATGTGGTGGAACAAAATTGTGTAAATAGGGTTCTAGTTACATCCAACAAAAGTATAAATTGTAAAGAAAAACGGTAGTAAAATCTAAAATATGATTACACAAAACTTAGAGGAAATAATCACTGGATCTTCATGCAGTTATCTTTTAGAGCCGACCCAGTTCAACATGGCCACCACAGAACCGCCTGCCCTACCATAAAGATTATGGCATGTAATAAATGAATATATAATACTATGAATTTGTGTTTGACCACTTCCTTGGGGCTGGGTTAGACGCCAATGCCAACACATCATCCCCCTCTCTCCCTGCACTGTGCCCCGACCTCCGACGGCTTTTGTAACTAAACAATACCAATGTATTAAATAATAATTTGTCCAGAGTGGAATCAGCATACACACGTCCGACTTACGCACAAGACCAAACTCCCAACAACAGGGAGAGTTCTCTGGGATCAGCTGCTGCAACAGCAAGCCTGCTTGAGTGTAACTCACACTTTCTGCTGCTTGGTATTGAACAATATTAACACTACAAGATGTATATTTGTATGCCCAAAACATGTTTCAATTTAACTGTTGTGTTTCTAGTTTATCATAAATATTAGCACATTTTATTCCTTCATAGGTTTATAGCTCAATCAACAAGGTTTCGGCTGTTTGGATGTGCTAACCTTGCTTCTATTTGGCACAATACTGTGACGGTAACTACAGAAGCTGAAATCTTTAAACTATAATTAAAAAATAGCAAAATAAACTTTTATCCCTTTCAGTGAAATAATCACTTTAAGGAGTACTGTAATCTGTTAGTCTAGGAATAAAAAATGGAAATTGTAAGTTTTTTGTACTGTGCTATATTTTTAAGAATTTAACTTTGTTAAACATAACAAAATGAAAAAGCAAAAACATACTTCCAATGTCCAACTTCAGGAGTTTTATTACTGTTATCACATTGTGACCAATGAACATTCACATTATGAGGATTGTTATGGAAGAAAATTACAATTTATGGACTTCACTGTTGTTGAAAGTATTTGAACATTTATGGTTTATTACAATACAGGCACACTAGACAAACAAATTTGACAAAATCAATGTAAAAACTATAATGCATCTTTCATATTTCATCAATTATTGAATTACATTTATTCAAAAATATTTCAACCCACCTAAAACAAAAAATATGTAGTTTTTTTTTCAGTGTATTGATTTTATCCCAACTGTTTTTAGAAGCTCTGAAAAGTACGCTGCAATGAGAACAGCTGCACACTTTGTAATCAATCATCCAAGTTATAAAACTATTTATTTAATCTAATTAAATGTACTATTGTTATTCTTCCTATTCATAATATATTAATTTATTGCTGTTATTAAAAGCACAACATAAATTTTAATTATTTGTCTAGTTGATAATTCTTTGTTTCATGCATCTACATTAACTCAGACATTTTAGTTTAAGCACATTTTTTTTACCTTGCATAATGTTCAAGATGCTGTAGAACATGTTCAACAAAACCTCTGTATACAAATAAAAACTAAATTTTTACAAATCATTATGTATTTCAGGCAAAAACAACCCCATTGAATGCCACTTGGCTTTTAGCTTCTAATATTTCTCAAAAACTGAGCAGAGAATCTGCTGGCTTCCATGAAAAAAAAAAACATAATTATTTAATTTTATGGCTTACAAAATTTCAGATTTATATGTAAGAAAAATCTACTTACTTATGTGTGACGTTGGTGAAAGTTTTGTCAGCAGTTCCACTTCCTGAAATGTCCTGGCCAATATTTAGACCTTAACAGCAACTTACTGCTCCACGATCTGCATGTCTGATGAACAAGTTTTGTTTTGTTGTTGTTGTTTTACATTGTTAAATTTCAAGTTTGTGACGTCTGTAACCTCCTCAGTCTTATAATAGAACACAGCTTCTCATGAGTTTGATTAATAAGAAGAAAATCACAAGTTCACAGCATTTTAAAAGCTTTTCTGCGAGACAAAAACCCAATCTTCATGTGTGATGCTGTAAAAGAATTACAAATGTTCCTCATTTGTTGTGGCTCCTGTTAAATTTACTCCACGCCTCCGTCAGTTTCCAGAACACCAGATGAAGACAGTCTGTGTGCAGTCAGTTATTTAGTTGTCCTGTCCAGCCCTGGGCTCACTCAAACACAACAACAAGCATCATTTTTCTGCTGTCTGTGCTGCTTGAATCAGAGAGGAACAAAACAGAGTTGATTAAAGTCCATTTTATTTGTCCTCTTTAGAATGACTTCATCTCATGGTGAAAGGGAATAGCACTGTACTGGGGTGACTACAGCATTAAACACCGTGTGCAGGTGGATGTGTGGTTGGTGTGTGCACAGTTGTGGAGGAACTGAGTGGAACTGTGGCACCAAACTGCCGTCTCTGTTTTGTGCTGTCACTGTCAGTCACGTAGCCAAAAGTCATTTTGGGGTTTTGGGAGGCAGGGTGCTCGCTTCTGACAGGGTGGGGCTCCCTCCTTGGATATTGGTAGGGGAAACACTGTAATACATAATCTGCTCATATTTTATTACATGCTGTGAGCTTTATGGTGGGGTGGGTGGCTCTGCTGGGAGGGCGGGCTGCCTTCTTTGGATATTGTAGGGGAGATGCTGTATGTTGTTCTGTAGCACTAAAACAGTTAAATGTCAGCTCATAAAAATATTAACAAAATCCTATTTTTGTCTTCTTCCCTTTTGACTTCTCCTTCTGCTGTGGCTTTGTATTAAAGTTTTAAACAAAATTAACTAAAATGGTTAATGCATGTTGAGAACAGTTGTTTTTTTGTTTTTTTTGTTTTTTTGCTGGGGTTACATTTTGCAGTTTTCTGTGATTATATGAATCTGAGAGCAAAAGTCAAACATATCGATCAGTTTAATGTAATTTATTATTACAGTATTTAGTATTTCACTGGTCTAACTTACAGCCGTAAACTGTCAGCTTTCTTTTGTATCTACCAGAAAATATATTTTCAAACACGTTTAAGCAAAATGCTATTGCATGTGCAGGTTTGTACATGTGAGATGGAACTGGAGGGTTTTACCAAAATATGGCTACGGTACTTTTTCTGATGACAATAAAAATTAAAGTAAAAGCCAGTCTTCGGTAATAATTTAAAAAAAGTTAAAGAAATATATGTCTGTGTTTATTCAAACACGTTTATTAAATAATAAAAAGTCCAGCAAATTTAACCATTTTCCCCACCCTAATAGTTTATTAGGAAGTATTTGCATACTTCAGTGTTTGAATCTTATCAGATTATATTTACATATTAACCAGTTATATTTTTCCTTTGCACAAACGTTTATTATTTTTCTTTGTCATAACTTGTAAAATTATTACCAATAAATCCCAACACTACATTAGAATTGTTTTATAATTGTGTTTAATTCATTCAGCAACTTTGGGTAAAATTTAATTAGTAGGAGAAAGGGCAGACATAGTTTAATTGTATTGGTTTTGTACCACAGACCTAGTTCATACAAGGATTTTTTAGTGCCGTCGCTGGACCTGATGGAAATATTTAGTATATTGTTTAGTATATTAGTGTGATGCACATTTGCAATGCTTAAAAATACACATTTATGTCAGTTTGTTGGATTTTTTTATTATTATTATTATTATTATTATTATTGGTCTGTGCAACAGGAGAGTCAAAATCTAATTAAAGCGTTTGTGCTTTCAAGTACCGGTAGGTATAGCCCTACCTTAGATAGATAACTTTTACTAATTGGCTTTTATATGTGAATGTTTCTGTTCAGTGCCCTGAGATGACTTCTGCTGTGATTTGGTGCTATAGAAATAAACTGACTGACTGAATTGAATTTTGTAGTAATGATAACACTCTTCAGTTTCTGTCAGACATTGATGTTTCATTGTGCAAAGTTTGGAAAAGAAAAACCTAATTTATTCTTACAATTGACTGAACTACAAGGTTATGAACTGAAAAATCTATTCTTGACTGTACTGCTTGACATTCCTTTCTTCACCTGGCCTGTTTCCACCTGTGTGTGTGATGAAAGCTGGGCCTGTCCTGCCTCTGCTGCTCCACACTACAAACACAAGACAATATTTAAATACACACTCTCTTAGCCTGCCCCCTACTGTTGCCCGTCTGACTGTCAAACACACATGCATGCACTTTCACACACTCTGGGGAAAATAGACGTCTGAAATCCTCCACGGATGAACAGATTTACTGTGGAGCCTAATTGTTGCTTCATTGAGTCTTAGTGGATTTTCTTCAGCCCCTATCTGCTTGTTAAAACCTAATTATCAGTTTGGAGATGAACGGGTCAGAGGACTTTGTGGAGCATACTGCCTCTGGTGGTTTGGTTCGGTACTGCTCGTGTTCTGCTTTTTGCTCTAATTAGCATATGATCATTTAAAAAAAATAGTCATCCTGTTAATTAAGCATATTTTGTAAGTCTGCATTTTCTGTCTGTAAATAAGCCCTATTTTGTTGTTTTACAAGTCTTTTGTAAAGTTTGTAGCAATGTTGTTGTTTTTTTGCACAGCTCCTGTAAATCAATGTAGAGTGATCCACCTGATCAAGTTGACTGAACTGAAAGCAGTGTGTTTTTGTGGCACCCTCCATGATACGTGCTGAAGCAGTCTGATCTCACCCCTCAGAGTAAATCACTCCATCTGACTCAGATTGTTTTGCTCTTGTAGTTCTCCCATTGACCAGTTGGTGTCAGCTTTTCCTCATTCCCTCACCAGAGAGGAGAATGAGTTGATTTGATTCAGTGACAGTCACATTGAAGATGCTTTAGTCACTTTGTGTATTAATGCAGAAATCAAACAGATTACCATCAATCACATGACAACGTATGTGTATGTCTTCTGTCTGCATGTTGAGTGCAGTATTTGCTTTGAAACTGTGTAACATGTTTACTAGCAACATATTATGACATGCATTTCTCTCCGTCTCTCTTTTTCCTGCAGCTGAAGTGAGTTAAGTGTTGGCCAGTTGAGCACTGTCGATCCAGAGGCCTCCTACACTTCCAGCCCCTCCCCCTCCCCTCAGCATCACCATCCTGTACCTTTCTCTTCACACCTCGAGTCTGCTCATTCCTGAAGACACACGGGTCAATAACCAACCACAATGATCACTTCGGAGCTTCCTGTCCTCCAGTAAGTGCCAAGAGATCACAGAGCAAACCTTTGAGAAGAAATAATAATGATTGAGTATAATCATCACTCTCAAAACATGATTAGTTTACTCTCCATCCCTGAAGACTTGTCCATCCTTATAGAGCATTGGGTACTATAAAGTCCTGTGTTGGTGTCATTCAGGGACTCCTCCAACGAGTCTGGGGCTACAGATGCCGTGGGTTTGAGTCTGAACATGAGTGAGATGGAAGACCCAGAAATCAAAGGAAAGAAGAAAAGAGGGAGGCCTGGAAAACAGGCGCAGGTATAAACACAAGTGTGGGGGTATTTTTTTCACTCGTTGCCTCCACCCTGTCTGTGTTAGTCTGTAGTTGTGTGCATGTTGTTATCGAAGGCGGGCAATAATGTACGTGTGTATCTGTGCTCGTTTGATTGTATGTTAGCAAAAATATCTCATGAACCACTGGGCAAATATATCTTAGTCAGTTTTATGATTTTAACTTTAAATTAGTGTGGTGGTAGTTAGGACTGATCTCCAACTCATACTCCCAAGTTCTAACAGGTTGGACAAAATCCTATTTTATAATGTTGTCATTAACTGTTTGGAGTCTACTCTGTTAACAAAATATCTTGTGGACCATTACATAGATTTAATAAAACTTTTAGAAAAAATATTGGATGTACATCTACAACAGACAAGCTTTTATATGGGTCCAGTTCTAGATGACCACAATAGTTAATTGATTGATCAACACTGTATTGACTATAACGTGGTCAGTTTTACAGATGTACTGTGAGCATGACAAGTCATGATAAGTTCTGATCAAAAGTGCAACATTACTGTTTTACAGCCATGGTTGTGAATGTGTAAGTTGAAGTGAAAACAAGGTACAAGTTTTTATGTCTTTGTGAATGACACAGAGTTCTTTTGTAATTGCGGTTTCTTCTCCGAAGGCGTCCAATAAGAAGCCACGGAAGTCACCAACTGACAAAGCCACGGGTGTGGTCAGAGGGCGGGGCAAAGCAAATGGCGTGGCTCTGTATAATGGAAACGGCGGAGACCCCGTCACTCTGTTTGAAGTTGTCAAAGTGGGCAAGAGTGCAATGCAGGTGGGTGTAACTTATGGAAAATAATAATAATTAGAGTCAGAGAGTCTGAGTCAGAGAAATTACAATTAAAATTACAATTTGGTTTTGATGTTTCTTTCAAAATTAAAATAGCTAAATGTGTTGCCTCACATTTTGAGTACAGTAGTCCCTCGTTTATCGCGGGGATTCTGTACCCTGAAGCCCCACAATCAGTGAAAGACCGTGAAGTAGTCCAAGTTCAAGTTCAAGTACAGTAAACTTTATATTATGGCTTTAGAAACCCTTCCCACACTCTTGCAATGTTCTAAACTCTTAAACCTACGTCATTTTAACAACA
>JBBPBX010009537.1:0-21942 GCA_038048925.1 Garcialebias charrua | reverse complement strand
TAACAACAAGCTACATCTAAGTATATATAGCTACTAAATTTTACTTATCACGCTCTGCAGAACAGGAGCAGCTCGGTTCCGGTCCAACCCAATAGATGAGCAAAGTCCCGGTGCAGCATGACTGGAGCCCACTGCTCCATCCAGCTTGATGTGCGCGTGCTGCTGCTCCACCACCTCTGGCCTGGTCTGGACCAGAACCTGCAGCTGTCTGTTTTCTGCAGGCCCCAGGATCTGGGTCACACTGAGCCCAGATCAGCTGCAGAGAAGATGCAACTTGAAGGATGAGCTCAGCTTCAGGATTATTTGAGACTTTCCTTCCAGTCCTGTGAGCTGATCTCTACAGAACTTCTCACTTTGCTGCAAAACTTTCCCTCCATTTGCAGCAAGCAGTGGTAGGACGAGCAGTGTTGACTTCTGGGAAGTGAACTGATGGCTTCTGGGTAACATAGTTCTTTAGACTGGCAAAACAGTAGCCGTGTTTCCATCAAGGTTTCTTGATGCGCATTTTGAAGCATCGCATCAGAAAAGCTGAATGGAAACGGCACGATTTGAATTAACTTTCTCTAATTCGCAAAAAAGTTGATACGCTCGCTTGAGGTGGTTTTTGGGTTTTTCGAATCAGAGCCGATGCACAAAACGAGAGATGGAAACAGATTTGCCGACTCAGTTCTGACGTAGCGAACATTCACGTCATGTGACTTCGTCTCCGGACAACATGTAACATCGCTAAAACTAGTTGGCATGACAGAATAAATACAACTTGCCCGATAGCAACACATTCCTGAAATATTCTCTCCATTTTGCCGAGATGTGTGGTCGGGTCCTGTTTTCAACCGCTACTTCCTGTTTACTGTTTGTTTTTTTGTTTTTTGAACAAAATGTACAAAACAAACAGGTATTGTAATTAACAAACAGCACCACAAAAACAGTAACAAGATATGTAAACAAAGTCCGTTGAGAAACAAGCAGGATAAAACTTCCTGTTTACTGTAGATGTGCGTAACGCTGACGTCTGACGTAATGCCGCTTTGCGTGGCCTGGTGGATTCGCTTCAAGCCAGTTGATGGAAACACTTCTGATTCGCATTAATTTTTATTTACATTTTTGCGAAATTTCACAAATTCGCTCAAAATTCGAATTGAAAATAGATGGAAACACGGTTAGTGAAGGCTTAATGGAAGAAAACTACAAACTGGCGACACATTTTTATTTTTTAAAGAAATTAATTAATTTTTATTTTTGGAAAATATAATGTACAGTGCTGTACGTACACAAACCACGATAGAGCGAATCTGCCTAAGCCAAACCGCAAAGTAGCGAGGGACTACTGTAGCTGTAATTAATCTTGAGGGTCTAGTTTTTACAGATTTGATGCACATGTCTCATGACCGTTAATTGTTTGGATTACGGGTGTTTGCAGGCTGTAGTGGATGAGTGGATCGAGTCATACAAACAAGACAGAGACTTGGCGCTGCTGGATCTGATCAATTTTTTCATCCAATGCGCCGGTTGCAAAGGTGAGACTACACAACTTGGTTTTCTTTTATATTGTTGTTCAAATATTAAAACTGTTATTGTCTTACAACAGTTAACTGCTGCTGTGGCACTTGTAGTGAAATGAATATTTATGTCTTGTACTAACGTATGAATGTCTGTCTGTAAACAGGCACAGTGAGGATAGAGATGTTCAGGAACATGCAAAATGCAGAGATCATCCGTAAGATGACCGAAGAGTTTGATGAGGTAACAGGATCTTTTCATCTGGTGCTTTTCCTGTTATTTTAAAGAAGTTGTCAACCTTGTTCCCTACAAAGCTGCAGGCTTGTTAGCTACACCCATGCACTCTATTTCTGCCATTGTTGAGTTCTAACTAGAGGGAAAAAGTTAGTCATGAACGTGAACTTTTTTAAACGTCATGTTTAGCAAAGAATAAAACTGAAATGGCCTTGGCTCAACAGATTACTGCAGTAAAGAGACTCTTGTCATTGCTTGTAAATATGTACATAAACCCTGCCTATTTATTTATTTACGTGTTTGTTTATGTATTTATTTACTGTAAAACAGTCTCTGTACAGTCCCTAATGTAATGCACAACTGTGACACAGATGAGCAACATTTCCAGAGCAGATTCACTACATGCACGTTTCAGCTGCTGTATTAACTGATGTTTCTGGTTGTGTTCACAGGACAGTGGAGATTATCCTCTCACCATGCCAGGCCCCTTGTGGAAAAAGTTCCGCTACAACTTTTGCGAGTTCATTTGCGTGCTGATCCGCCAGTGTCAGTACAGCATCATCTATGACGAGTACATGATGGACACGGTGATTTCTCTCCTCACTGGCCTTTCAGACTCTCAAGTACGAGCCTTCAGGCACACGTCCACGTTAGCAGGTACTTTATATAAACAGTAATGTAACAAAATGTTGAGGCTAGACGTTCATTCATTGTGTGTAAGATTGTGGTTTGTCAATGAGCTTTTTGTAGCTCTTCCACATACAATTAATAATAACATTAATAATCTAAAGCTACTTCCATTTTGTTGTCTTTAAAACAGACAACAAACATTTGTACCACAAATGATGTGTGTGTTCTCTTTAAAAAAAAAAAAAATTAATAAAATCTCATGAACTAGTGACTGATTTGATTGAAACACTCATCGATCACTGATAAACATGAAGCTCCAACAGGTCCTGCAACATTACAGAACACCTCACAGCCTTGGCAGCGTTTGGCTAAACTGCTCTAGATGTGATTTGTCATCATGAGATACTATTGGCTTAAAACTCTGCCATGAAAACTGGTGGCCAATATGTATTCTTTTCACAAATGTGTGAACTTTGATTATTACAGCACTTAATACATTCATTTTGTCTCTGTGTAGCGATGAAGCTGATGACTGCTCTGGTTAATGTGGCGTTGAACCTCAGCATTCACCAGGACAACACCCAGAGGCAGTACGAGGCTGAGAGGAACAAGATGGTTGGCAAACGGGCCAATGAGAAGCTGGAACTGCTGTTACAGAAGAGGAAAGAGGTTGGCTATTGTTTCATACTAAAACTAATTCATATGGCATTTTTTAGATTATGACAAAAGCATGTCTTTTTTATGTAAGAATTGAAAAGAGCTCCATTTGATCTGCTTTCTTCCAACTAAGAGGAAAGTAGTTCTACATTGTTGCTTTCTCCTCTGTCCAAAGTGGCCAGTCAAATGAAAAACAAACTAAATACAAGTTAGAGTTGATTAGTTGTTCATTAGAAGCTTTAGCGCGTTATACATTGAATTTATTATTATTATTATTATTATTAGTTGAACTAATTTCTGTAACTGATTTCCTGAACAGCTCCAGGAGAACCAAGATGAAATAGAGAACATGATGAACTCCATCTTCAAGGGTATCTTTGTGCATCGCTACAGGTAAAGTTTCTTATTGATGTGTTCAAACAAAGAAAACATTACTTGACTTTGTCTTTATTACATTTTTAGGGATGCCATTGCTGAGATCCGAGCTATCTGCATTGAGGAGATTGGAGTGTGGATGAAGATGTACAGCGATGCCTTTCTTAACGATAGTTACCTGAAATATGTTGGATGGACACTCCATGACAGGGTATGTTGTGTAACACAACTACTGTTTGTTAGCTTGGTACATTAATAAACCCAGGATTTGTTAATATTTGAGAGATGTTTGCTTAAGCCACTAACTATTTCACTGGGTTGGAGGCTGGTTTGTGTGAGGCCGCCGTCAAAATGTCTTGAAACGTATGCAGGGGTTCTCAGTTTCTGTTTTATTCAATTCAGTTTATTTCTGTAGCTCCAAGTCACAACAGAAGATGTGTCAGGGCACTGAACAGAAACATTCACATACATTATAAATGCCAATTAGTAAAGTTATCAGAGATGATGATGATGATGAAGAGGCTTGCAGTCTTGTTGCTTGAATTTTGAATGTGTTCCAAAATATTTGTGTGACGGATCAGAACAGCTGCAGAGTTGTCGTGGTGTTTCTTGATTTATTGTGTATAATCTTTGGGCACCAGAGTTGTATTTGGACACGTGGGGGCAGCTTCCGAGCTGGGTACAATGTGGGCAGCGAAATAATTTTGTGTATGAGCTCAGAAATAGTTTAGTTTAGTTTAGTTTATTCATTCATTTTATATAAAAAAAAAAAAATAATACAACATTTCACATCAAATAAATATACAACACATAAATAAAATGAAGGGTGGCAGTAAGAAGAAAAAATCTTATTTTAACTGCCCCCTCTTACAATCCATCAAATCAAACAACAATCAACTTTAACCAATAAAAAACAAGAAACAATTCGCCAAAAAAAATATCGAACTACAAAGCAACATACACAACAGTATTTCATTTATATCTTTGCAATAGTCCACTTTTTATCATTTTCTTAAATGTAATCATTGCTGCTGCATTTTTGACTTCAGTCTCCAAGACATTCCATAAGCAATTCCCTGAATTGTATTGAATAGTTTGACAAGCCATGCAAAGAGAAATTCTTTAAGTTGTGCTTTTCAATGAATAGTCACACAAAACCTGCTTACTGGTTGCAAACACTCAGAATTCAGTGAGAGCAACAGAGAATTTGCCAACTTTCTCACAATTTTCCATCACCAACTACTCCAGTAGTCCCAGCTCAGAGATGCTACATTAAGATTGAACTGTCTCTTTTTCTAGCAAGGAGAAGTGCGTCTGAAATGTCTGAAGGCTCTGCAGAACCTCTACACTAACAGAGAACTGTTCCCCAAGCTAGAGCTCTTCACTAACCGCTTCAAGGTAATGCAGCAAAAAGAATCACAGCCACTTTTTTGTCTCATTTCTGTGTTTGTTCAACTTTTTGCAAGTTTAATTGTTGACTGTTCTTGGTAGGATCGAATTGTGTCTATGACCCTGGATAAGGAGTATGATGTGGCTGTAGAAGCCATCAGGCTGGTGACACTCATTCTGCAGTGAGTATCTATTGCCTTCTCTGCATGCAGGGATTTTAGGTTTAGTCCAATAAGCTTGGGATGTTTTGGTTATACTTTGATACAACCGAGGTTCATTTTGGCCTGATGAAAACCTGTTGTGATTGCCTCGTGCAGAGGAAGTGAAGACGCTTTGTCAAATGAAGACTGCGAGAACGTGTACCACCTGGTTTATTCTGCTCATCGGCCCGTGGCTGTTGCTGCTGGAGAGTTCCTTCACAGGAAGTGAGTCCACTCGTTACACGTTCTTCTCTAAGAACTCAGTTTTTACTGCATTGTTTTCTAATGTTCCTGTGCTCCTGCAACTCTTCATCATGTCTCAGATTGTTCAGTCGCCATGATCCCCAGGCCGAGGAGGCCCTGGCGAAGCGCAGAGGAAGGAGCAGTCCCAATGGAAATCTCATTCGAATGCTGGTGCTTTTTTTCCTGGAGAGCGAGGTAACATGGAAGAATGCCCACCTTTCAGTCCAACTGATTACATTTGATGCTTTAACCCCTTTCTGTCTGTATTTCTTCTGGCTCTGCTGGTAGAAAACTTTGCAAACAGGCTGGTTAAAATGAAAAGAATGTCATTCAGCTGCCTGCATGAAGTCTCTCTCATTGTGTTCTAGCTTCATGAACATGCAGCTTACTTGGTCGACTCGTTGTGGGAAAGTTCTCAGGAGCTTCTGAAAGACTGGGAGTGTATGGCAGAACTTCTGCTGGAGGAACCCGTTCAAGGAGAAGAGCGTAAGAGCAGCTTTTTACTCTGTTGGTGTTTAACTCCACAAGGTTTCAGCATCGGTTTCTTCACATCACAGATGAAAAAAAGAGATGATGCAATAAAATCTAGATTCTTGAACCTTTGCCCCTCTCTGTTTCTGAGCTTGCTGATGTTTTGTGTCTCCATATTTCTTGATTCTGTTCTGACTACCTGTCTCTGCAGTGTTATCAGACAGACAGGAGAGTGCGCTGATCGAGCTGATGGTGTGCACCATCCGACAAGCTGCCGAGGCACACCCTCCAGTTGGCAGAGGCACTGGCAAACGAGTAGGTTATCTACAGTTTATTTACTCTAACGGGACTCACTGAGATTTTAATTCATTAAATCAAAGTCTAGGTTTTGTGGTTTCAGGTCAGATTTTTAAAGATTGAGTCTTCTGTTTTGTTCACCCTTGTATTTGGCAGCGCATATTGTATTTTCCACCGTACACGTCGCACCGCCCTATAAGTTGCATCAGTCCAAATATGTCTAATAAAGTGGAAAAATCCATAAATACGTCGCTTCACCATATTTGTTGCATCTATTATACGTCACCGCTGACACGTTGCGTTTTCTTTTGCATCACCGTTGACAACCTGGAAATGTGGGTCGGTGTGCCAATCATTGATTGGCTGACAAATGGCGGCCGCAGGAGCGTGCACGGGAGGACTTTAACAAGAATTTAACAAGATTAACACTTAAAAACAATTATTTGTTTGCTCGAAATAATAGTAAAGGTGTGTCTCAGTTGAACTTTTACTTAATAAATGCACTTTGACTTCAAATCAGCTGCATTTCAAAAGCCGATACGTGGAAGTGGGAACGCGCAGAAGGACAAGTCGCTGCTCATTTCTTCAAAATTTAACAAGATAAATACCTTAAAACAACTATTTGATTGCTCGACTTTATAGTAAAGGTGTGTCTCAGTTAAACGTTTACTTGATAAATACACTAACAGTCAAATCAGCAGCATTTTCAAAAGTATTCGCTGCCTCGGTGCTCTGGGAGCGCGCAGACAGAAGGAAATCAGGATGGAGGAACTCTGCGCATTTTTTTCAAAATTTAACAAGATAACCACTTAAAAACAATTATTTGTTTGTTCGACATTATAGCAAATGTGTGTCTCAGTTGAACTTTTACTTAATAAATGCACTTCAATGGTTAAATTAGCTGCATTTTGCCGGGGCGGTGCAGCAAAATGAAGCTGATTTGACAGTTGCTCCAAGCGAGCAGAACAAAGGTGGGAGGCTATGGCAAGCCGATTATGTCATTAAAAGCCTCTTTTACCTATTACATGACACAATGGCATGCCATACCACTTGAATGCCATCTAGTGGCTGAAAATGGTAGTGTTCAATATTTTCAGTCAGAATGAATGAAAACTGTCATATCTCAGCCAAAACTTGGGTTAGAAATATGGTGGGGGGCAGTGGTGGGCACCGCTAATTAAAAAATTAGTTCCACAATTTCTAAAACGCTTATTAATTTTTTTAGGTCCACAATTTCAAAAGCACAAATGTCTTATGAAAATTAGGGGAAGCTAATCTAATCCGCTATTTATATATTTCTATATTATATATATATTTATATATAGCCGGCAGCGTTATCAATATTTGCACTACACTGCCAACTGAAAAGTAACAAAAATGATCCTAAAAGGATGAAATTACAAAAATCAAAGGATTTATTTAATACTTTACGTACATATATTCTATTCGGCCACGAAATTAACAAAAAATAGAATGATCTTTTAATCCCTAAAACCACTTTTAAATCTCAAATACACGGGTGTGTCGCCACCGCATTTAACCAAATACATAAAACTAACGACTCACCGTCGAATGGTCGACACAAAACGCACAATAAAATAATCCGGCCACGTTAATTTGGCTTGAAACAGCGGGGTTCTCTACGGATTTATCCATTAGTAACCCAAAACAACCAGCTGGACACAGAGTTCAGCGTCTATAGGTAGTCAACAGATTTAATGAAAAGTAACTAAAATACATAAAAATAACGACTCGCCGTCGAATGGTCGACACAAAACACACAATAAAATCATCCGGCCACGTTAATTTGGCTTGAAACAGCGGGGTTCTCTACGGATTTATCCATTAGTAACCCAAAACAACCAGCTGGACACAGAGTTCAGCGTCTATAGGTAGTCAACAGATTTAATGAAAAGTAACTAAAATACATAAAAATAACGACTCACCGTCGAATGGTCGACACAAAACACTCAATAAAATCCTCCGGCCACGTTAATTTGGCTTGAAACAGCGGGGTTCTCTGCGGATTTATCCAAGTACCCAGCACAAACAGTAGCCACAGAATTAGCCCCTGAGTTCACCTCTGACCCGGAAGATGTCAAGATGGAATAGTCCATTTTTAGTAGGGGGATAAAGAAATCGACCGTTTTTTTTATTGCGTATTTAATGATCGTTTTCATCGTAACTATAATTATTTTTATGTTAAATGTACATTAACAAGCAGGATCAATGTTAGTGATGTAGGTGACTGCACGGGGCGAGGCGGGGCCGGGGCCACTGCTGAAATGGGACCCCCAGGCATTTACCTACATGGTAGATCCGAGTCTGTTCTCAGCTCTGCCCCCCTCCCCCTCACACCCTTCCTCCTCTCTGCTGTTTACGGTGGGGAAAAAGGTAAAACAAGCAGCATAAGAGCTTGTAAATAAGTTTATTGGTTTTTACTGATAGATAATTAGTTATTAGCGGTACTGCATTTTAAATAAAAATAGCACAAATCCGCTTATGAATTATAAAAGTTAGTCAATTCACAAAAACGCTGACAAAAAGTTTAGGTCCACTGTAAGCGGATTAGCGCTTTAGCGCTACCTAGCGTTCATGCACCCACCACTGGTGGGGGGGAATCCATAAATAAGTTGCTTTGGCGTATAAGTCACAGGGCATGTTAAATATGAAAAAAAAGTAACTTATAGGCCGAAAAATACAGTATATCCACATACATTATTCTTACATTCATTCAGAGTCAGAGTCAGAGAGTCAGAGTCAGAGAGAATTTATTGTCATTTGCACCGCATGTAGTACATGTGTTGAAAACGAGATTATGTACACAGGGTCCCAGTTACATCCAACAACAAATGCAAGAGAAATACAATAATAACATCTAGGATTAACTAAGAGAGACATCACATCAGCTAGTAATACACTAAGCCCTAATGTAGTAGAAAAACATCATTATAAACAGCAGCACGAACATGAGCAGATGGTCACAGATGAACGCAGCAACAAGAAACAGATCAGTACAGTATCAGTATGATGTGACATTTTGCAGTGTTTATTCTTATTATTTATTTATTCATGAGTCTGACAGCCTCAGGGTAGAAGCTGTTTCTCAGTCTAGTGGTTCTACATTTGATGCTCCTCAACCTCCGTCCCGAGGGGAGTGGTGCAAAGAGTGAGTGTGCTGGGTGAGTGAGGTCTTTCATGATGCAGGTGGCTCTTTTTCTGCATCTGGAGGTGTAAATGTCTGTGATGGTGGGGAGACTGACTCCCACAGACTTCTGTGCAGCCTTCACCACTCTCTGCAGAGCTTTTCTCTCTGCAACTGTGCAGCCTCCATGCCACACGTTGATGCTGGAGCACAGGACGCTCTCCACTGCACACCTGTAGAACGAGGTGAGGACTGGGCTTCTCAGACCGGCTCGTCTCAGCCGTCTGAGGAAGTAGAGTCTCTGATGACCTTTCTTGATCAGGCTGGTGGTGTTATTGCTCCAGCTGAGGTTATCATTCAAGTGTACACCCAGGTATTTGTAGCTGGAGACCACCTCCACCGCAGATCCACCTATATACAGTGGGGTGTGGGTGTGTTTGTTCCTTCTGAAGTCCACAATCATCTCCTTCGTCTTCTTCACATTCATGTGAAGGTTGTTCTCTTTGCACCAGCTCTCCAGATGTTCCACCTCCTGTCTGTAGCTGGATTCATCATTATCTGTGATGCATCCCACCACAGCTGTATCATCTGCAAACTTAACAATATGACAGCCTGGATGTGTGGCTATACAATCATATGTGAGCAGAGTGAACAGAAGAGGGCTCAGCACACATCCCTGAGGAGAGCCAGTGCTGAGGGTGATGGTGGAGGAGGAGAAGTTGTGGATCTTCACGGACTGTGGTCTGTCTGTTAAGAAGTCTAAGACCCAGTTACAAATAGAGGGGCTTAGTCCAAGTGTGGATAGTTTGTCTATCAGAGTTTGGGGGATCATGGTGTTGAAGGCAGATGTGAAGTCCACAAAGAGCAGACGCACGTATGAGTCCTTCTGATCCAGGTGGGTGAGAGCAGTGTGGACCACGGAGGAGATGGCGTCCTCTGTTGATCGGTTCTCACGATATGCATATTGATGAGGGTCCTCGTTGATGTTGACGGCTGTCTTGATGTGGGACATGACCAGTTTCTCAAAACATTTAGCGACTATCGGGGTGAGGGCCACCGGTCTATAGTCATTCAGACCAGTCACTGTGGAGCTTTTTGGGACTGGGATGATGGTGGCGGTCTTCAGGCAGGTGGGAACTGACTCCAGTGCAAGTGAGGTGGTGAAGATGTCAGCCAGCACCTCACAGAGCTGGTCCGCACATTCCTTCAGAACTTTCCCTGGGATGTTGTCTGGACCCGTAGCTTTATGAGGGTTGATCCTTCTGAGACTGCCTCTCACTTCTGCTGCGGTCACTTTCAACCTTTATTTAAACAGATAAATCACATTATATTTAGGCAAACCATTAAACACTGACTTCTCAGTAAATCAATCCATATATTTGCATTATTTATGCTACCATTTTGCACCCTGCTGAGTTCATGTCTGTGATTTTTCTATCTTTGCACCATGAGACAATGTGAGTGGAGAGTTTTGTCCAAAACAATGAAGCCTTATGCTTGTCAGAAGAATAAGTTGTTTCAAGACATTGTTGTGATCCAGCTTTCAAAAATCTTGTGTGCTGTGACAATAAAGGCATCGTGTTTGAATCCAACCACATTCTTTAACATGTTCTCACTGTGACAAAACCTAAATTAGCCCAGATCTGGCATTTTTTTGTCAAGAGTTTTAACCTCTTGGTTTCAAACCAAAGTCTTTCTAAATCCATGGTTTGGTATGTTTGGAGGGGTTCAAACAGTTGTAAGTTTTATTTTGTTTTTTTCAGGTGCTGACAGCAAAGGAGAGAAAGACTCAGATAGACGATAAGAATAAACTGACTGAGCACTTTATCATGGCTCTCCCCATGTTATTGTCCAAGGTAAGCTTTTTGCTTCAGCCTACAGCCCACACAAAGAGAGGCCTGAAACAAATGGCTCATCTCGAGGATTCGTGTGCTTTTAAAAATAATTGATCTGTGTGTCAAGTCATGAAGAATGAACATCTCTTAAAGCTGTTCATTTGAATTATTCTGTTAGTTAAGAAACAAAGCATCAGGCTGTTAATTTGTCCTCTGTTTGTAGAACTTCTTTGCCCTTAAGTATCATTGGACTCACCCCTCCGTGTTTTTCCTCACAGTACCAGGCTGACGCAGAGAAGGTTGCCAATCTGCTGCAGATCCCACAGTTCTTTGACCTGGATGTGTACAGTGCTGGGCGCATGGAGAAGCACCTGGATGGCTTACTGAAGCAGATCCGGCTCGTGGTGGAGAAACACATAGAGACAGATGTCCTGGAGGCCTGCAGTAAAACCTACAGCATCCTTTGCTCTGAAGAGTACACCATCATGAACCGCGTGGACATCGCCCGCTCACAACTCATCGATGAGATGACCGATCGATTTGCACACTCAGTGGAAGAGTTGCTGCAGGAGGTACGACAGTAAAAGAAGGAAGTGAGGTCCGAGAGAAAATGACAAACCACTTACCGTAGTTTCCAGACTATAAGCCACTACTTTTTTCACAGGCTTTGAAACCCACAGCTTGTACAATGCTGCAGCTAATTTGATCTTTTTTTTTTTTCTTTTTCTTTTTGACGGGCTAATTAGCTTCTTACTGCCAAAACATTTAGCTTCGTCACACCCGGGTGCTCACATAGCTGTCCAATGCATGTCTCTCTTGGGGGGTGGGTCCTCGTGACTCAAGGAGACTACCTGTATAAATACAAGTTATAAAATAAAATTTGACCAATGAAATTAACAAACGGGTCACAGTGATCAATGAAACAGGGAGGAGAGAATGTTCTCTCCTACAAAGTTTCCCCACTCCCTGTTTTGAAAGGCAGCTGCGATATGAAGAGGACATCACAAGCTGTCCTCCATCCTCCTGCTCAGTGCGCAGGAGGATGGAGGGAGGTGACAATACCATACCATACCATTTTATTTATAAAGCACTTTCAACAGGAACAAGTCCACACCAAAGTGCTGAGCAATAGCATTAATTGACTTCCTGGTAGACTACTGGTTTGGTTTTTAGCCGTGTTACAGGCACTGTTCAGAATGAAACATTTACTGTACGTATTTATTTTATTTTATTCATAAATTTATTCATTTTAAAATACAATACAAAACAATCCCATAAACGATAACATACAAAATATAAAATGAAAGGTAGCAGAAAGAAGAAAAAATCTTATTATATCTGCCCCTTTTTTCAAACAATTAGTTCAAACAATAACAATAGCATTTGTGTATGTTACAGTATGCATGTACCGTAAGTAAAAGTAAAAAAAATAAAATAAAAATATATATATATATATATATATATATGTTTATGTATATTATATTTATATATTCTCGTGGTACAACGTGGACATTCTTGACTTATAGACAACTGCGGCTTATATCCATCCATCCATTATCATTACCCGTTTTATTCCATTTTGGGTCACGGGGGTCACCGGTGCCCATATCCAGCAATCACAGTGCGAGGGGTGGGGTACACCCTGGACAGGTCGCAAGTCCATCACAGGGCCATCATATGTTTATGTATATTATATTTATATTCTCATGGTACAACGTGGACATTCTTGACTTACAGACAACCGCGGCTTATACTGTACATGTATACAATTTTTTTTTTATTTAGTGTGCGTGGCTTATATTCAGGTGCGCTCTATAGTCTGGAAATTACAGTAATTAGTTTAATTCTAGATTTTATTCTGAAGGGCAGTGTGCTTTGAAATTAAAGTGGTTTTGGTGTAATCTACAAGCTAAGATATAAAATACAACCAGTGTTTTTACAGGAACTATTTATTTGTAAAGTCCATCTCAAAATGCTTGAAAAATACATATATTTCAGATGTAAGCCATGGACATTCAACAAAAAAATAAATTGTAACCAAAACATCCAAACACTTGGTGGTGTATTGTCAAAGTTTAGTGTTTATTGTCTGTTTCTTGAATTAGCGTGAGTGATGGTCAGGTTCACTGACGTATTTGTTGTACTGCAGGGGGAGGAAGCTGATGATGATGACATCTACAATGTACTGTCTACCCTAAAGCGACTCACAGCCTTCCATAAGTATGAGTTACTTTTTTAATTCATATTCAGAGATGAACTCTTTTTATGTAAATACTTTAAAATCAAATAAATGTTTAAAAACCTTTTAAAACTAAACAAATCTTTGTTGAAAAGTCAATTTGCTAAACATTAAAGATCAACTCGTGATATTTTGCCACCAAATATCTTTGGAAGATGTATTTTTGTTGTTAATATTGTTGTGGTTTCAGCGCTCACGACTTAACGAGGTGGGATTTGTTTGGGAATTGTTACCGGCTGCTGAAGGCGGGAATCGAGCAAGGCTCCATGCCGGAGCAGATCGCTGTCCAGGCCCTGCAGTGCTCCCACTACTCCATCCTCTGGCAGCTGGTCAAGGTCACTGAAGGAGTTCCTAGCAAGGTGCACAGCACATGACCGTTTAACACACAGATGTCCTCTTTATATTTGGTCAGGGGCTCAGTTTAAGATAACACATCTGTACAACTAATCTCTCAAGAGTTAGCCAGTGCTAAAATTCTGTTTGGCCCAGTTCAGATCTGGTTCTATGATCAGTTGTGGGTAATTTGACAGCAGGTCTGATTGAGAGGGTTCATACCTGGAAGTCAATTATGCCAAGATGGCCGCACACAGTGGAGCAGCAGCTTCCCAGGCTCCTGCTGGAAACCCAGTGTAATCGACTTCGAGCTCCGCTCACTTTAAGCATATGAATTATAGCTGAACCAAAGTTATTAGCATAGGAGAAGGTTTGTCTTCAAAAACAGCAGTTATGGACCACAATCTGAGAGCTATACTTGGTGTACTGCAGCTCCTATGAACATCATCAGCATGGAGGCAGCAGTGCTCTCAGGGATAAAGAAAACAGTGCGCAGAGGGAGAACTGGATCTGGAGGAATACACGTCTCCTGTCCTAAGATACATCAGCAGGTGTTCTAAAGATGTCACCACCACCAGTACTGTGAAGTGCTACCTGAACCAGAAACCCTGGCTGAACACAGATGTCTGTACTTTGCTGAACGCCAGGGATACTGTCTTCAGGTCTGGTGACTCAAAGGAACTGGGGTGGGCAAGGAAAGAGCTGGCTGCTGCTATTAAGAGGGCCAAAGCAACATATGCATGGAAGATCCAGAACATTTCTCCTCACAGGACCCACAGAGCATGTGGAATGGCATTAAGTGCATCACAGATTATAAAAGCAGAGGTGCAGATTGTTCTAGGGCAGTGTTTTTCAACCTTTTTTGAGCCAAGGCACAGTGTTTTCATTGAAAAAATCACGAGGCACACCACCAACCAAAATTGTAAACAAAGATACTCTGTATCCGCCTATATTAAATATATAGTAATTCTTATCAAAGTGTCTGGAATAGGAATGAAATAAACAGCTTCTCACCGCATACCAAGCACAACGGAGTTGGTGTCGTTGCGTCCCCGGTAAAAGTAAATCCAAACAAAATTTAACTCTCACTGTACTGTCTCGAGCTCACGGTATCTGCCTTCTTCTGATATCCACTTATACTAAGGCCTACATCTGGGTCCGAATTTTGTCCAGGGACCAGATCGGAGTTAGTATTTTTTCTTTTCAAAAACTTTTCCATCACTGTCATAGTCTTGCTAGCAGCTAGCTAGAATGCAATGCTGTCACTGCTACATGTCACGTTCATGCATCACTACTTTTCTTGTTTTAATGTGCAATGCTATGTTCCATACTGTCATCTATCTAGTGATAAGGAAATTACATGATTACGGCGCTAGACACTACTACAGCACAGACATTCGAAAATGGCATATTATTAGATAATTAATTTGTTTAAAAAAATATTTTTAGACCAGTTAAGTGAAATTGGATAATTTCCGCGGAACACCTGACGATCACTCGCGGGACACTAGTGTGCCACGGCACAGTGGTTGAAAAACACTGTTCTAGGGACCCATCACTGCCTGATGCTCTTAACAGGTTCTATGCCCACTTGAAGACCCAAATAGATCACTCAACACCAAACTCACCTCACCACCGCAAGAGGAGTTCCTCAGCGTGGCCTCAGATGAAGTAAGGAGCACCTTGCCATTGGCCCAGACAACATCCCAAGGAGGGAGCTGAAAGACTGTGCCGCTCAGCTCTGCAAGGGGCTGGTCGACATCTTTAACTCCTCTCACCCTGGCACCTGTTCACAGCCACCATCATCCCAGTCCCAAAGAGCTCCATAGTGACTGGTCTGAATGACTACTGGCCAGTAGCCCTCACCCCGATAGTTACTAAATGCTTTGAAAGCCTTATGTTCTAAAGCAGGAGTATTCAGTTATAATTTAAAGAGGTCCAGTCAGACAACATTTCATGAGGCCAAGGTCCAGAAGTCCAACTATTTAATGTGATGTATAGTCCATGTAGTTTATAGTTTGGATCATGAGTTTTTAACAGTGTGTTCAGTTTTCTTATCAGTGACTTCCAGTTTGTGGTGTTGATTAAATAAATAACTATTAAACCTGATGGTTTAACTTTAATAATATGTTTCACATCATCGTTTAAATCACATAACTTGAATTCAAAGGTGTCAGAAGCATCCGTAACGTGGGGAAACACTGTGTATGCATGTGTGTGTGCAAAAAAGTGTACACTAATGTACAAAACCCAGCAACATTTCATCTAGATTTCTTTATTTTAATTTCACACATTTAAAGTTGCAGTCTGTAAGTGTTCTAAAAAATATATTTTTAACATATTTCTTCACTCTGTCACTATCTCCTGACAGACTGATGTTAGACAAGTAATCTCTGAAAAAAACTATAGTCCCCTTGCTTCTCCAGGTGGTACTAAAAGCATTTCTAAAAACCCACAGTGACCCGCCGTTAACCAGCCAATAAAAACAGAGCTTCTCACTTCTCACGCTCCTAACCCACGCCCCCGCCTGTCCCAGCCCCAGCGGCCGCGCACGTTCTCGTTCAAAGGATTGCAAAGCGATGCAAAACTGTTTTGTATGTGACACAAATGTATTAAATTCCCCTTCTTCATCCCTGATCTGGACTTTTCTTTTTTTGTAGCCTGGCCCTCGCCATTCCTACGCAGCTCCGCTCAATTCTCATTTCCCTTCACTGCTGGGTCTGGCATTTCTCCCATCCACAAGGATGTCTCCGGTAGGTTTTGACCGGACCAATCAGAGAACAGAAGGCGGAGTTTTGAACGACGTCGACTGACGTCGTCATTCAAAATGGCTGCCGCCACGAAGGAATTTTCAATAAAACAAGGTAAAAAACTATTATTTCTCTGCTGAGAAAAAATATATTTCATAGCTGACGTTATATCAGAAGTGTTCCTGAGCAATCAGAGAGCAGAAGGCGGAGTTTTGAACGATGTCGACTGACGTCGTCATTCAAAATGGCTGCCGCCACGAACGAATTTTCATCAAAACAAGGTAAAAAACTATTATTTCTCTGCTGAGAAAAAATATAGTTCATAGCTGACGTTATATCAGAAGTGTTCCTGAGCTTAACAGTTCCTAAATCAATTCACGAAATGGTCAAATCTGCTGGATATTAAATAGTTTCGGTTTGATATTTTCCAAACAGCCTCGGGTGCGCTACGAAAATAAATGATAAAAAATCGAATTTTATCTCAAATGTTTCATCTAGGCCAACAGTCAGTAAATTAAAGACATATAATTACACACTGGTGGCAGAAAAAATATCCACCGAGTGGTTTCTGAGCAATTTATCTGATAGCCTGGACCTCGTCAGGCTAAACTAACAAAACTCTGCCTCCTGTTCTCTGATTGGTCCATTCAAAAATCTCCAGGAGAAATCGTTGTCTATGGCAGAGATGCCAGACCCTAGTCCAAAGCGAAGTGAAGGACATGGGTCTGGTTTTTTTTTTCAGGCTAGTTTTTTTGCCAAAAGTCAAGTGATCGCTTTCTCCTCCACTGATCCATGACTGAAATTATGAGGAAATGGATGAATTTGTCACGAGCGAATTAAACTCGGGTTCAACGTGGCTGCGCACGGCTCTGCAGATTTCATGGTGTTCTGGTGTATTGGACCAGCGTTCCATGGTTTTATTTTATTTTTTAGAACATTTTATTAACATATAAACACAGAACTTCGCAGCGGCTGACAGGACATGCAGTGGAGGCGGAGCATTCGGAAGCAGAGCTCATGCTGCGTTCCAGTTACCTCGTATTGTGGGAATTTCCCAGTTCCCAGTGGTAGATTGAAACTGGAACGCCCCCTCTAGTGGTAAACTCCCACTTGTAAAGTGGGAGAATTTTTTCTGCTCCCAGTTTCGATTTCAAGATGGCGGATACTCGCGTCTTCTGTAAATAAACACCTAAACTTTTACTAAAATAACAGTTCTAAAATGTTGTTGCATGTATTTAATCACACAGTGAAGTGAAGACGTCTGTTTTTGTTTTCTTAGCTGTAAAGCCAGTTTTTCTTTTTTTCCCAACGATTTACATTGAAGAATTAGAGAAAAATATATATTAAATCAATTACCTTCATCATCATCCTCCTCTGACATGTTCTGTGTCAGGAGTGCATATCTGGTTAGTAATTTATTATATTCGGAAACAGCAACAAAAACAAAGCGTGCGTCCATCTTGATTTTCCACTGGGAGAACCGGAACGTGTTTTCAAGTGGTAGCTTGGGAAATGACGTCACTACCACTTCCCAGTTTCCAGAATACGAGGCAACTGGAACGCAGCATGAATTTCACCGAGAGCAAGAGAGAGCAGAGCCATATATGGCTCTGAGGGGGAGGGACCAGAAACGTGCCTGTTCAAAATTTTCCTAAGTTCCAGCGTGTTCCAGAAATTCCATATAGCACCTTTAAAGGATGTTTCTCACTAAGTTTGTTTTAAATTCAGCTGTGGCTTTTAAAGACATTTTAACTTTAACACACTTTAACACAGAGCTTCAGGTCGACACTATTTGTGTTTATAGAGAAATAAAAACCATCACCACTAGACTTTTTTTTTTTTTTACTTTTTGTTCAACACTACTCATCTAAAGGATGTTTCTCATGAAGTTGAGGTCATTAAGGTGTGAGGTTTTAAAGACTTTTTAACTTGAATACACCTGAACACACAGCGTATCTTACACCTGCAGCGTCTTACAGCGTCAGTTACTGCTAAGCTAAGATGCTACAGACAGACACTTCTCTAAAGCACATGTCTATGATCCTAACCCCCACCCCGGTGGACAACTGCCCACACTAAAGTCACTAAGCTGGCGAGCAGCACAGAGGTGTCTCACTGAGTGAAGCTCAAGCTGTGAGCGAGACGCAGAGGAGAAACTCAAGATGTCTGAGAAACACTGCAGGCTGTGTCAAGTCTGCTGCAGCAGCTCCTACTCACTGTGTGGAGAGATGGAGGCAACCAGGAAAACCTGGAGTGGATTCTTAGTGGTTTGAGTACGGGTAGTCCCCGACTTACGACGGAGTTCCGTTCTTACGTGGCGTTGTAAAGCGGATTTCGACGTAACTCGGAACGTACGTCCAAACTGCACCATATACGTACAGTACTGTATTTTACAAAGCACTTAGCCTATCCTAACACAGTACCATACATAATTATCAAAAACCACATACATTTAGGAACCATAATGAAGGAGAAAAAGAGTTAATAACCTACTGGAATGCTGGTGAAGCCATTTTTCTTTGTCCATCCGTCCCTCCTCTGTATTCTCCATTCATTTATGTTGTAAAACCGTTGTCCATAAAACAGCTACTTTTCCACAGCTGCTGCCTGTCCAGCTTGCTCCAACAAGTTTTGTTTTGTTTTTTAAATGTCCAGAGGACCAGACTTAGCTTTTTTAGAGAGTACAGGGCAAGCTGTAGCCTCCGCAGCTAACCAGAAACTACGTAAATCGGCTTCAAAATAAGATTTTTCAATTTTATTTTATTTTTTTATGGATATGCGGGATGTAACCATGAAACGTTGTAACTCGAGACCGTCGTAACTTGAGGACTACCTGTATTCTCCTATTAATCAAGTGGAATGGATTTGTTCACAAAGAAATTGAAACAACACTGACTGAACTCATGATGTAAAAACCGGATTCCAAAAAAGTTGGAACACTGAACAAATTGTGAATAAAAACTGAATGCAATGATGTGGAGATGGCAAATGTCAATATTTTATTCATAATAGGACATAGATAACGGATCAAAAGTTTAATTTGAGTAAATGTAACATTTTAAAGGAAAAATATATTGATTCAAAATTTCACAGTGTCAACAAATCCCAAACAAGTTGGGACAAGTAGCAATAAGTGTCCGGAAAAAGGAAGTTGAGCATATAACGAACATCTGGAAGACCAATTAACACTAATTAGGTCAATTGACAACATGATTGGTATAAAAAGAGCTTCTCAGAGTGTCAGTGTCTCTCAGAAGCCAAGATGGTAAGAGGATCACCAATTCCACCATTGTTGTGCAGAAAGATAGTGCAGCAATACCAGAATGGTGTTACCCAGCGTAAAATAGCAAAGACTTTTAAGTTATCATCATCAACCGTGCATAACATCATCAAAAGATTCAGAGAATCTGGAACAATCGCTGTGCGTAAGGGTCAAGGCCGTAAAACTCTACTGGATGCTCGTGATCTCCGGGCCCTTAAACGTCACTGCACCTCAAACAGGAATGCCACTGTCAAGGAAATAACAGAATGGGCTCAGGAATACTTCCAGAAAGCATTGTCAGTGAACACAATCCACCGTTGCAGCTGAAACTCTACAGTGCAAAGAGGAAGCCATTTCTAAGCAAGCTCCACAAGCTCAGACGTTTGCACTGGGTCAGGGGTCATTTAAAATGGAGTGTGGCAAAATGGAAGACTGTTCTGTGTCAGATGAGTCACGATTTGAAGTTCTTTATGGAACACTGGGACGCCATGTCATCCGGACCAGAGAGGACAAGTTGTTATCAACGCTCCGTTCAGAAGCCTGCATCACTGATGGTATGGGGTTGCATGAGCGCTTGTGGCATGGGCAGCTTGCATGTCTGGAAAGGCACCATTAATGCAGAGAACTATGTTCAGGTTCTAGAACAACATATGCTCCATCTAGACGTCATCTCTTTCAGGGAAGACCCTGCATTTTTCAACAAGATAATGCCAGACCACATTCTGCAGCAATCACAACATCATGGCTACGTAGGAGAAGGATCCGGTACTGAAATGTCCAGCCTGCAGTCCAGATGTTTCACCTATAGAGAACATTTGGTGCATCATAAAGAGGAAGGTGACAAAGAAGGCCCAAGACGATTGAACAGTTAGAGGCCTGTATTAGACATGAATGTAGAGCATTCCTATTTCTAAACTTGAGAAACTGGTCTCCTCTGTCCCCAGACGTCTGTTGAGTGTTGTAAGAAGAAGGGGGGATGCCACACAGTGGTAAAAATGGACTTGTCCCAACTTTTTTGGGATTTGTTGATGCCATGAAATTTTGAAACAACATATTTTTCCCTTAAAATGATACATTCTCTCAGTTTAAACTTTTGATCTGTGATTTGTGTTCTATTCTGAATAAAATATTAGATGTTGGCACCTCCACATCATTGCATTCAGTTTTTATTCACAATTTGTTTAGTGTCCCAACTTTTTTGGAATCCGGTTTGTAAAATAAAGGTTTGGATCCGCATGAAACATAATTTCGGTCCGGATCTGGACCAGAGTCTGCCATTCAGTGATCTAGGTTCTAAAGCCTCGGCTGCTTTGATCTGGGTAAAGCTACCATCGTCATCAGTGAGGACCCTCATCAGTATACATACTGCAAGAAACAGAAGATGTCATCTCCTCTGTGGTCCACACTGCTCTCACCCATCTGGAGCAGAAGGACTCCTACTCCCATATGAATTTTGTAGACTTCACATCCACCTTCAACACCATGATCCCCCAGACCCTGTTGAACAAACTACTCACACTAGGTCTAACCCCCTCCATTTGCAACTGGGTCCTGGACTTCTTAACAAACAGACCACAGTCAGTGAGGATCTACAACTTTTCCTCCACCATAATCCTCAGCACTGGCTTTCCTAAAGGATGTGTGTTGAGCCTCCTCCTGTTCACTCTGCTCAAAAATGACTGTGCACCTACCCATCCAGGCTGTCATATTGTAAAGTTTGCAGATGCCACCAGCCTGATCAAGAAGGCACACAAGATACTCTTATTTCTTCATGCGGCTGAGACGAGCTGGTCTGGGTAGCTCAGTCCTCACCTCCTTCTACAGGTGTGCAGTGGAGAGCATCCTGTGCTCCAGCATCAACGTGTGGCATGGAGGCTGCACAGCTGCAGAAAGAAAAGCTCTACAGAGAGTGGTGAAGGCTGCACAGAAGATGTTGGAGTCAGTCTCCCCACCATCACAGACATTTACACCTCCAGATGCAGGAAAAGAGCCACCTGCATCATGAAAGACCTCACTCACCCAGCACACACACTTTTTGCCCCACTCCCCTCAGGAAGGAGGTTGAGGAGCATTAAGTGTAGAACCACTAGACTGAGGAACAGCTTCTACCCTGAGGCTGTTAGACTCATGAATAAATAACCAGAATAATCACTGTAATGACACTTTAATTGGTGATATGTGACTTATCTGTGCTGCTGATCTCTTTCTGCTGATTTCTTGCCTTTAAGTTGCTGAATTCAAACCCATCTGCTCACAACAGACTCATGTTCAGACTGCTGTTTAATATACTGTATTATTTTACATTTTTTAGCGTACATCTTAGATCCTTGTGTACAGCTTCTTTTTATATGTTGTATTTCTATTTTTGGGTGCAACTGGGCC
>JBBPBX010009536.1:20790-33374 GCA_038048925.1 Garcialebias charrua | reverse complement strand
TGTTGCTTTAAAAATGAGAGGGAAACCAGTTCTTGTGTTGCTGGGTGTTAAATGTACACGAGTCAGTGCTGCCATCTGATCTGGACTGGTCCTGACCCGATGTTAGACCAGACAAGAGTAGACTCCTCAGGCAATTGCTGCAATCAGTCTGTCTGCTAATGCTAAGTGCATCTAATGGTTATTACGTTGAACAGGTCATTTAGAAAGTCGGGTTCTTTGGTTCAGATGTAATCAAGTTTTACTTTCAGTTGAACACCGCAACATCCAGGGTGAGGATTTAAAATGTGACATGAACCTTCTGGCTTTTTTAAAATATTTTAAGTCTTGACATGTGTTGAAAAGAAGACTGAATGTGGGCTTTCTCAACCACTCGTGGATCGCATTCTGTCCATCTTCTGTGGTCTTCTCTCTTGACAAAATACCTGCTCATCAGTAACCAAACACACGTCCACACAGCCCTGTCCTCCTACTCGCCACAAGACTCAGAACAGAATGGAATTTGAAACGTTTTAGCCAAAAATGTTTCCATGGTCAAGGTGTTTTTTGCAGAAACGTTTCAGATTTCGTTCCGTTCTCCGGCTTCGGTCAGATTCGTTGGGAGTTGGCTGCAGTCGATATCCAGGTAAGTGGCCTTTGGCACACACGGACACGCGTTGAACCAAAAATCTGATTTTGGTTTTAAAGTGAAGGTGCTGCCAGCGGAGAGAGTGCATCGGGTCTGAGCTGCAACTGGATCACCAATGGAAGGAACAGCTCGTCCTTGAGGAGTTCTCTGAACGTCCTGCTCTATCAATCAGTCCCACACCTTCTATAACTGCGTGTTTTGTCAAAATCAAGACAAAACGTGTCCATCTTTTCTAAAATAACGATCTGTTTGAGCACAAGTAAACCAGGCACTGAACTGTTGTCTTTATTTTACGTTCTCTCTTTGTCTTCCTTCTAAATTTGGAATAATTGCACCGAGTTAGATGCAGCCCAGCGTTTTTCCTGTTTTGCTCATCTGGTTACATATGGCCATCAGAGCCAAGTTAATGTGTTTCCAATGAACTTTGATGGATTGTGTGTCTCTGTGTCATTCAGGCTGTGTGGCGAGTGTAGATAAGCCCCCTTATGAGGTGAAATCCCCCCTCCACCCTGCAGTCTCCCCTCCTCCAGCACCACCAGCAGGAATAAGGGATGTCAGGGCTGTTCTTCTTTCTGACAGCGCTCATTGTCTCCTGCAGCATCCAGGTGGGTCCTGAGAGCTCGCTCATACAAACATGTACCTACAGATGTAGACAGGAAGGCACACGCAGTTCATCTAAATCTTAAAATCCTCCAAACAAATGATGCGTGAACTACACTCAGTCAGTGGCCTCTGCACGCCATCATGGTTGTTTCCTTCTTCTCTGCACTCTGTTTGGAGGGAAATAACTTGTAAATGCCTGTTTGATAGAATGCTTCTCATTCTGAGTATTTCATTTAACTTATAATTAGATAATGTAACATTTGCAGAGGCCAGAACTTTTTGATGTACTGTAACAGAATATTTGTATTGAATTACCTCATTTACCTCATAGACTGCTGCCATCAGGGAGGAGACTGAGGAGTCTCCAGGCTCGAACCAGCAGACTGAGAGACAGCTCTGTTCATCAGGCAGTCAGGATGCTAAACACTCTGCCTGCTCTGCCCCCCCTCCCATTTGAACTGCCTTAACACTAAAACTTTCTCACACATTACCACACAACACAAAGATTTTAACACTGGACTCTGTGTCATCAAACGGGTTATTCACTAAACTCTCGGTCATGTGCTCATACAGTTTGCACTACTTCTCATACTTGCACTAATGTTTGTATTACATCACTGCCTATAGTCATAATACTGTTTACATTCTCTGTTTACATTTATTAATACTGTTTACTTTTATTACTACTGCTTACATTTAATTACTACTGTTTACATTTACACTACTCTAATATCTACACCACTGCTGATACATATACAGTGTGCTCTGAACGGTCTTATTTAGGGATGCCCAATGTGCCTTACTGCATATGCCACTTTTTGCCTCTATAACAACATCAACTACTACCTCATACATATACTGTGTACATTAACTCATACGCTGCTTTGCCACTTTGCAAATGTCAATGCTAGAAACCTTTAGTTTATTTTAGTTATACTTTTTATACTCTTTTTTATACTAGTATGCAAAAACTCAGGACAGTATTATGTTCATTAAATGTTTAATGTTTTAGTTTTAGTTTTAGAGTTGGTGTAAATTTTCATACTCTTATACCACTATGCAAAAACTCAGGACAGTGTTAGTTTTACTATTTTATGCTTATGTCTATTATTATATGTTTCAGTGTTTCAATGTTTAGATGTTTACTGTTGCACCGAGGGACTGAGAGAAACGCAATTTCGGTCCTGTGTATGTCCTGTACAGTACATATTGCAGATCTGACAATAAAGTTGACTTTGACTTTGACTTTGTGTGTCACCCTCCCCTCCTCAGGTGTCTTCTGCTGCTAAGTTGGACAAGCTGAAAGAGGACTGGAAGCTATATATGGAGGAGTGTGAACGTAACAACAGTCTATATCCACCTAGCACCGGTGAGTTAAACATATGTTTTTATTTATCTATTTTTTTAATTAAATTTATTCATTTTACATCAATATAAAAAAAACATGCAGTGTAGAATGTAAAAGACATAAAATGAAAGGTGGCAGAGAGAATAAATAATCGTATATTATCTGCCCCTTTTTTTCAACAAAAAACAAAAGGTACAAACTCAATCCAAACAATCAACTCAAGCAATGTTTTTCGTGTAATTGAATAAAAAAACTACTTCATTAGTTAACTAGAAAATTACTAATACAATGGATTCAACTAAAGATTTTCGTATTTTGTTAACAACTTAGATTTGATCATTTTTTTAAACGCGAGCATAGATTTAGCATATTTAACATAGTTATCCAAATTGTTCCATAAATCAATTCCTTGTATCGAAACAGTCCGATCCTTCAAACTGGTCCCATACTGAGGTTTTGCAACTATAACAAGACCTTCTCTTAACAAAAAACATTTGAACGTTTGGAGGCAGTAAGTTGTTTTGAGCTCTATACTGTACATGACTAATGAAATACAGGGGGTCCCCGACTTACGAGCACCCTGACATACGAGGTTCCGGACTTACGAGCTGGCGAACGAGCAATAAATTTGTAAAGAACATACAAAAAATACAGCACTTTTATGTGTTTTTAGATGAAAGTGTGTTAGCTAACCGTTTGGAAACAAGTTTCTGAGCATGTTTATGAACTAGTATGAAAATTTGTGATGAAAAACGAGTGTTCGTAGTAGCGCTAGCATAAATTTTCCGACTTACGACCGAAAATCCGGACTTACGAGCAACACGTGTTTCGGGTTCCGACATACGAGATTTCGTGTTACGAGATACTCGGAGGAACGAAACTCGCTCGTAAGTCGTGGACCCCCTGTATTATAATCTACCAAATCATAAAACTTCAATAACTTAAGTTGATTAAATAATATATGTTGGATGACAATAAGGTTTCCCTAAAATAATTCTCACAGCTCTTTTCTGTAAAATAAAAACAGGCTTTGTTATAGTTTTACATGCCTTCCCCCAAACTTCAACACAATAAATTAAATGTGGAACAAAAATTGTATTATATAACAAATACAAAGCTGTCTCGTTCAAAAAATCTTTAACTTTATACAGTACCGCAGTAGATCTGGCTAACTTAATTTTCTTGCATTTTCAAGTTTTTTTTTAAACTAAAATGAATAAGAAATGTTGAGGCCTGCACAGAGTTCACTTTTTCCCATGTACTGTAAATTTGTGTTTTCTCTGGATACGCCATTCAAATATACATAAAAAAAACTATGATCCCTGACAGTGTTCCTGAGAGAGTTTTATGTGCACACGAGAGATATTTAAACGGAACGTCTTACAGTTTTGTAAAATGATTTGTATTTTTTTATTATCTTATTGGACAGTTACAACAAAGTGAGTTATAGTTTGGTCACCGCATAACGGAGAGGCTGGAGTATGCGCTCCCTTGTCACACGATGAGAAAACCACAAAGCTTGCAGTTGCTTCCAGTAATATATTTGCAGCACAGTCCCACTTCTCATGTGCAAGATGAAAAGTGATGCTTCGTTGAGAAATTGTTCAACTACAAGATGAATTCTGCCCTTCAGCTTTATTTTCTGTCTGCAAATCACTACTTTGTGGCCAGAAACAAGAGAGCAGGTCCCCTCGATCTAAAAAAAAAAAAAAAAAAAAAACTACTTCCCACACTTTAAGCAAAATTGCACCTCTCAGCTCTCAGGGCTGCAGCTCTCATATACATTTCCTGCAGGTCCATTAGTGTGAAAACACGCCGGCAGCTGCAGAGGGCATGAGCTTCATCACTTTGTTCGCCTAAATATCCAGCAGTCCGTGCTCTACAATCAACGCTGATGAGAGACATAATGAAACGTGGAAAGGTAGAGGTAAAGATGAAAGAGCAGAAACCAAAATGACCTCCAGCAGAGATCACTTTACTGGTACACATTTGTGTTCATTTGCATGTTGTGTTAGCAAAATATCGCAAGGACCACTGGAAAAATCAATCAATGCTAAAATGATTGGATCAGCTATGAACAAACACAAAATGGCTGTAACTCAGCCAATTTTCCAGATGTTGATCTAAAATTAGATGTGTTGGTATAGCTGAGAGTCATGCCCATCACATACTCTGAGTGATCTCAGATCATGTGAGATTTTTGTTTAAAACTGTGGTGTGCAAGGTGATATGGATTTATTAACCTCCTTTAGTGTGCATTTATTTTCTTTCTCCAAGGTACATGGGATAAGTAGGACCTAATAAGTTAAATAACTAGACTTTGTCATGGTACTGAAAGTGGTTTTAGAAGAAGAAGAAGATGTTCTCATATGAGGACAGTAGGTTTATTTTTTGCATTTTATATTTTTCCGTGCAATTTGAGATCAGAAGGTCCCGATTACCCTGCAAACAAATCTTCAGCTTTCTATGATAAGCAGTTCTCTAAATAAATAAAAAATCAGTGTCCCCATAAGAGGATGCTGGGTATCAGGAGGTTAAAAAGAATGTTTGCTTTAATTTCACTCATGTGCTTCTTATTTTTTTATGCATGTATATATCACAGGTCCCGTGTGCAACAGGACTTTTGATAATTATGCCTGCTGGCCTGATGGACTCCCCAACACTACAGTCAGCGTGGCATGCCCGTGGTACTTACCATGGCACTATAAAGGTTAGAGACGGTGTAGATCTCCACCTGTCATATTACTGCAGAGTAACGCTGCACTTTCCAATGAAAGTTTGCATTTGTGCACACGTACAGTACAAAATGGCATGGTGTACCAGGAGTGTGACGCCAACGGCCTGTGGGTGACAGCCAAGAATACCAGCGAGTGTGACTGTCATGATTCGAGGAAGGTAAGAAATCTAAGAGAACAAACAATTGTTTTGTCAGAAGAATGCTATTTTTAAACGAAGGAAAGAAAAATCTAACGTATTTATTGTTTATACTGTATATATTTGAATTTGCAGTACTACTTTGGACATATTCGTATCATGTACACCGTTGGCTACTCCTTATCCCTGGTGGCTTTGGTATTGGCTCTTGGCATTCTTATATTCTTCAGGTATTGATATTAATTGTGAATAATAAAAACAAATCTTGGTGTCACATTTAAAAAAAAAGCCCTAATACCTTTAGTGTTCTGTAAAAAATGCAAAACAGTGAAGTTTTAAGAACTGTTTTGTGTCGTGTTTGCCAGGAAATTGCACTGCATGAGGAACAACATCCACATGAATCTGTTTGCCTCCTTCATCCTGCGAGCTCTGTCAATCCTGATCAAAGATGCTCTGCTGGAGGCCAACCACACACTACAAGACTTCAGAGACCAGGTTCAGGCCTTCCCCAGCGCACCCTCCCCAGTGGAGCTGCTGGACAACAACGTGGTTAGTATTGAACTGACAGCGGAGAATGACAGCAGGCCTTGCACGGCTTACTAAAACCATCCACAAGCCTTTTATGTGCAGCAGTTTGTCCAATTTCATATTTTGTTGGGTTCTGGAATTCAGAAAATTGTTGTCTATATCAATTTGACGTCTGACTGCACTTTAAGCTACTCAACTCCCAAAGGTTTTCTCCGTTTTAATTATATGGAGCCAAGATGGTGTAGTGGCAGGGCTCCCGACTTGGGACCCGAAGGGCGCAGGTTCGCGCCCCGGCCACTACACACCTTGGGGTGTCTATGAGTGCACACCTAATTCTCCAGCTCCCCGGGCGCTTTCTGGCTGCTCACTGCACCACCTGGTGGTGGTTGGGTTAAATGCAGAGACGAATTTCGTCTGTGTATGGGAAACATACACAGATGACAGGAAAAGACATTATTATTATTATTATTATTATTATTATTATTAATGGTTAAACTACACCATCGCAATATACTGTTAAGCTTTTCTTTTAAGAAATATTGATAATGGGGACAATTTAACAATAACAAAAGCTTAAACGATTGCCCAATCTTGCAAGTTATTATTATTATTTATTTAAATTTAGACACCAACTTGCTTTAAAGGACTTATTAGTACAGTATAATGTTTTAGAGATGTATGCATGCCGTTCTTGTATTATGAACAAAATAAAGACAAAATAACACAATAAGATGGACCAAAATTGTGGAATATTCAGAGAAAATGACGCTAGGGTAAAAAAAAATTTTTTTTTTAAACACGTCACCAATGTTAACATCAAGTAGTGCACAATGGGAAGATCACTATCTTATCTGCCTGCTGTCATCTTGAAGCTTGGGGGTGAAATCTCATCTGCTCCAGTGCCGATCTGACCACATTCAGCTGAAACATATTTAACATCCCTCTCCTCAAAGGGGTTTTGTAAAATTCCTCCTCCTGCTCTCTTGCAGACATCGATTGGCTGTCGCATGGCGGTGGTGATGATGCAGTACAGCATCATGGCTAACAGCTACTGGCTGCTGGTGGAAGGCATCTACCTCCACAATCTCCTGGTCATCACAGTGTTTACGGAGAGAAACTACTTCAAAATCTACCTGTACATTGGTTGGGGTGAGATGGCCTTTTGTTGTGTTCGGCTCAGGGGATCAATAGCAATCAATGCTATATTATTGTTTTTGTGCTTGAACCATGTAGCACAGTAGTGTGAAAAATAATTAATGTTTTGTTCTCAGGTACACCATTAATATTCCTCATGCCATGGGTCTTTGTTAAACATATTTCTGAAGATCACGAGTAAGTGTTCTTTTTATTCTTCATTGTACAAACTTTGTTTTATACTAAGTCATGTTGCGTTCTTCAGTGGATGATGCAGTTTGTTGAGGAGCAGTAGGTCATACTTGTAATTAAAATAGTTTTTAGATTACATTAAACAAACTAGATTTTTTTAATGGAGTGGAAAAAGTAGAAAATTGAGTCTATACTGTATCTATGTATCTATGTATCAATGTTGTAGTCAAGACCACCTAACCCGAGACCAAGTTGAGACCAAGACCTCAAGTCTTGGAGCTCAATCTTTTCACATATTATCTATATACTGTACTTTACTGTCATGATAGTGACAGTTTTAACAAATATGTAAAAAAACATACGTAACTTTTATAAAAATATTTTTTATAAAAGTTACATAATGCAACTTTAAAGGTTCAGTCTGCAGTTTCTGTAGAACATCAGCACTTAGAAAAAATTTCAACAAGCAAAGCATTCTGATCCCTCCCCCTCAGAGCCATATATGGCTCTGCCCCCTTGTGGTCTGTTGAAATTCAAATTCAAGCTCTGTTTTTATTGGCTGATTCAAATTCAAGCTCGGTTTTTATTGGCTGGTTACAAACTTTGTTTTTATTGGCTGGAAAATGGCGGGTCACTTTTTCTTTTTAGAAATGCTTATTTACCACCTGGAGAAGCAAGGGGACAATATTTTTTTTTTTTTCAGAGATTACCTCTCTAACATCAATCTAGTGACAGAGTGAAGAAATATGTTAAAAATATATTGTTAGAAAAGTTACATTTAAGTTTGCTTTTGAATGAATGTATCAGCGTTTATAAAAGTTCAAAGCTACATAACAAAGAAATCAGACATTCAGTGGTTGTTGTACAATAATTTTCATGTCATGTCACCCACTGACACAAAAAGTTTGTTAAACTACTCTACTGGAGCTGATAAAGGCGACACCCTCATTTACTTCTCATTTTAAAGTTGCAGTATGTAGCTTTTTTTATAAACATATTTCTTCTCTCTGTCACTATTTTTTAACAGAGTGATGGTAAACAGGTAATCTTTGAGAAATACTATATTCCTCTGGCGTCTCCCGGTGGTTAAAATAGCATTTATAAAAACCAGAGCGGGCCGTTTTTGACCAGCCAATAAAAACAGAGTTATTTTCATGAACGAGCTTCCCCCGCCCTCCCCCCGCCTCTCCCAGCGGCTGCGCGCAGCAGCCGGGCAGTGGGCACGCTCCCGTCTCAAACAGTAGCTGTTTCAAGATGGCGGAGGTGGCGAGAGCTTCGAGTGCTCAAAGGATTGCCAAGCGATGCAGAGTTAGCAACTTTCCTGCTTGAAAAGTAAGTGTCTTTGCTTGAATCATGTGATAGCGCAAATGCCATGATATTATCTACAACAGGCTAAAACCGTTTTCCGGCCTACAGCTGACGTGATGCTAATGGCAGCAGCTAACTCATTCAACCTCAGTATTGTTTCGATACGTACATTTAGTTATCCTAACTTATTGTATTGTGGATCAGCAAGCAGATATGATGAAAGTAACTGTAAATGCGCTGTCTGTGTAAGAGAGGCTTGATCACAACAACTAGCAATTAGCATATTGTCTGCTGATCATTTGGTGTTCATAATCGAAAAGTCTGTTAGTTGTACTACACAATATATGTTGTTGATGCATACATCTCAACCTCTTTGGACGTTTACCTGTATAAAGGGCCTCAAAAATCATTAATTTTTGGAATAAAATCTGTAAAACTTGCGGTGGGGTGGACGAGTTTGTTGTCTGCTGCGGACATGAGCCTGCAGTGAAGCAGGATGAAAGGAGAGCGTAAAAAGTTCAAATTTTACTTCTAGCAGCAGAACAGGATGGAAGATGGCTGTTTGATGCTATTTTTTAAATCATCCTAAATGCTTTGATATGTTAGATAAATTTGTCATTGTGTGATAAATGTGTTGAAAAGAATATCTGATTATTGTTTGAACTACATTATATGTTTTTATGCAGAGATGATGACTTTGGGGAAGGTCTCAGAAGTGAATTTGGGGAGACTCCCATTCAGGTTTTGGAAACAAGGTAAGTAAGGGGAAACTGTATTTATGTCAAGATTATTTTATGGTTTGCACTGCAACTAATATAACTGTGATCATAATATTATTACACAATTTTAAAATGTAGATGGTAAGGTTGTATGTCTAATATTGTTTATGAAATGTATTTCCACCAGATATTACGGTAGGCAGAAACAAAAACCAAAGTTTAATAGTTGTTTTTATATAATCCATCCATCCATCCATTTTCTTCCTCTTATCCGGGGTCGGGTCGCGGGGGTAGCAGCCTAAGTAGGGAGGCCCAGACTTCCCTCTCCCCAGCCACTTGGAGCAGCTCCTCCGGGGGAATCCCAAGGCGTTCCCTGGCCAGCCGAGAAACATAGTCCCTCCAGCGTGTCCTGGGTCTTCCTCTGGGTCTCCTCCCGGTGGGACATGCCCGGAACACCTCACCAGGGAGGCGTCCAGGAGGCATCCTAACCAGATGCCCGAGCCACCTCAACTGGCTCCTCTCGATGTGGAGAAGCAGCGGCTCTACTCCGAGTCCCTCCCGGATGACTGAGCTTCTCACCCTATCTCTAAGGGAGAGTCCAGCCACCCTGCGGAGAAAACTCATTTCAGCCGCTTGTATCCGAGATCTTGTTCTTTCGGTCACAACCCAAAGCTCATGACCATAGATGAGGGTGGGAACGTAGATCGATCGGTAAATTGAGAGCTTTGCCTTTTGACTCAGCTCTCTCTTCACCACGACAGACCGGTACAGCGCCCGCTTCACTGCGGATGCTGCACCTATCCGCCTATCGATCTCACGCTCCAGTTTTTATATAATGTATTTCTTTATTGTTATGGCTTTTCTGTGCTGCAATTTTAGTGGACATAAAATTAGAATAATACAGATGCACAATATTGACAATAAATATCTTTGAAGCTTATTTTTTTTATTATTTTATTTTTCTAACCGCGTCACAGAAAATGTACAACTTTACAAATTTAAGAATTTTTAAAAAGATGACTTAATTAAAATTCTGTGTTCATGTATAACATACACTTGCACTGAACGTACGTATTTTAGTGCGTGTTAAAAATATGATTTTGTCTATACTTTCGAGTTAGTCTCATTAACTTTTATTGAGAGAATTTATTGTACTGGTTCCCAAGTACCATCCATCCATCCATCCATTTTCTTCCGCTTATCCGGGGTCGGGTCGCGGGGGTAGCAGCCTAAGTAGGGAGGCCCAGACTTCCCTCTCCCCAGCCACTTGGAGCAGCTCCTCTGGGGGAATCCCAAGGCGTTCCCAGGCCAGCCGAGAAACATAGTCCCTCCAGCGTGTCCTGGGTCTTCCTCTGGGTCTCCTCCCGGTGGGACATGCCCGGAACACCTCACCAGGGAGGCGTCCAGGAGGCATCCTAACCAGATGCCCGAGCCACCTCAACTGGCTCCTCTCGATGTGGAGAAGCAGCGGCTCTACTCCGAGTCCCTCCCGGATGACTGAGCTTCTCACCCTATCTCTAAGGGAGAGTCCAGCCACCCTGCGGAGAAAACTCATTTCAGCCGCTTGTATCCGAGATCTTGTTCTTTCGGTCATAACCCAAAGCTCATGACCATAGATGAGGGTGGGAACGTAGATCGATCGGTAAATTGAGAGCTTTGCCTTTTGACTCAGCTCTCTCTTCACCACGACAGACCGGTACAGCGCCCGCTTCACTGCGGACGCTGCACCTATCCGCCTATCGATCTCACGCTCCAGTTTTCCCTCATTCGTGAACAAGATCCCGAGATACTTAAACTCCTCCACTTGGGGCAGGACCTCCTCCCCGACCCGGAGAGGGCACGCTACCCTTTTCCGGCTCAAGACCATGGCCTCGGATTTGGAGGAGGTTCCCAAGTACATGTTTCTTTATTTCATGATCAAACTTGATTATTGTTGCTTTAATAAAATATGTAATGTGTTTCCTCAGTATCAATGTTAGTTTGTTTTTTACGTTTATATTTTTTTTGTTTCAGTATGTCTTCGCTAGACATTACGACGACAATGATGAAAGTGACTTGTTATTGCATGTTCTCTCCGTGCATGCGTGGGTTTTCTCCGGTTTCCTCCCACAGTCCAAAAACATGCATGTTAGACTGATTGGTAACTCTAAATTGACCCTGGGTGTGAGTGAGACAGGTCTCTCTTGTAAATGAGTCCCCGTGGCTCAACGAGGCTAGCCTGTATAAATAAAGGTTGAATGAATGAATGTTCTTCTTCCTCAGGTTGTCAGCGCTGTCCTGTTGATGATGATGGTGGTGGTGGTCCCACAGACAGCAGCAAAGCCACACAGGAAGTCCTTTGAAGGTTTAGCAGAAGAAACGGTCCCTCTGCGTTTGGACCCAAACAATTTAGTTCCCAGCCTAAAAGTCAGTTCTTTGGCCAGCGACTCCATCTCACCGTGGACCTACAAGTGAGGCTTCAGCTCCTCAGTGTGTTGTCCTTCATGAAGCTCAGAGTCCTGTTAACAGTTTTTGTCTCCTCTCTGTCCTCAGCATCTCCAGGGATGACAACATGTTCCCTCATGCGCTGTCGCAGGCTCACTGTTTGCTCAAAACCTGCCTGGACCACCAAGGACTGGAGGACGGGGGCCTGGAGTCCCGTCCCATTCTGCATCAGGTGCTGGTTCTGAGGCGAGTCAAGACGCCAGGGCCAGGCACAGCTACCACTACCGCCTGGAGTCCAAACTCATCTCAGTGGGTTGCACCTGCGTGAGACCGAAGGTGATCAACCAGCACTGAGGACTGACCCATGGAGACCAGATGAAGACCATCTCCACGCGGGGTGTCCTCCAAAGATCTGTGGCAGGGTGTGGCCTTGGGGCAATTTCAATCCCAAAAATACTCAATTAAAAGAAAAGAACTTTTAAACGAGTTGATGAAGTTTATCAATGAACCTTAATTTTTTTATGTATATATACTGTATATATATATATTCATTCATTCATTCAACCTTTATTTAGTCAGGTAAATCTCATTGAGCCTCGAGGGCTCATTTACATAAGTGACCTGCTACTAACTAAAGAATGATGAACAGCAATGGTAGAATTTCTGTTCATCATTCTACATCATATATATATATATATATATATATATATATATATATATATATATATATATATATATATATATATATATATATATATATATATATATATATATATATATATATATATATATATATAGTATATATATATATATATATATAGATATATAT
>JBBPBX010009536.1:6321-20670 GCA_038048925.1 Garcialebias charrua | reverse complement strand
TATATATATATATAGATATATATATATATATATATATATATATAATATATATATATAGATATATATATATATATAGATATATATATATAGATATATATATAGATATATATATATAGATATATATATATAGATATACAGTATATATATAGTATATATACAGTAGTTATAAATATAGTTATTTATTTATATAGATACCTATATTTATAACTATATATATATTATATATATATACACAAATGAAAGAGTGGAGATCAGGTGGTTCTCTATGGACTTTAGATGTTTGGACAAGCTGACAATCTGGAGAAGCTGACCTGACCCACTAAGTGAAGACCAGATCAGTCACCTGGGCCCTGCTTGCTGTTCTGTTGCCCTGAAGGCTGCAGGTTTGGAAGAATTTGGAGTTAATTAAGTTCTGTTTAATTTCTGTCCAGTTTTATTAAAAAGTTATTTAAATCAAACTAAGTACACAACAGAGTATTTAACATCAGGGTGGATGCTCAGTGCTTTATTTATGGTTATTTAAGTCTGCGTTATGTAACGGTTTGATGATCCTTGTCACATATTTATTTAGGTTTTTTGTGTATTTATTGTCTAAATAAATAAATAAAAAAGATTTTGTCGCTGTGTTCTTTCAAATAGAAAATTATTTCACTGCATGTTCATGAAGAATAAGACAAAGCAACAGTACTGTTCATCCAATCATCATTTTAATGTTTGCATGAAAACATGGTGACTATGAGAACATCCTGTGTTCCTGGGTTCCTCTTCTTCGGACGTAGAAGTACACCTCTGGGTGTAAAATCCTCATCGGAAGCCCATCATCGACAATGTTTCAAAACTGCATAACACAGATAAAATGTAACACAAAGTAAGAGCTACACATAACTTATTGAAAGGGTTATACATAATTTACGATACTTTATTACAAATACGCAAAGATTTGAGAAGCAAATAGTCTATCCTTACCGGTGTAAAGACTGCGCCGACGCCATTACAACTGTGTTTACAAGCATGCGCGTTCACGAGAGAGCCAAGCTGTGGAGGAGGAGCTAAGGAGGCGGAGTTGCAGGTCACCCAGAGTGCAAGGGGGAGGAGGGAGAACGGTCTCTGTTCAAAATTTTTCTAAGTTTCAGGGCTTTGCAGAAATCGCAGATAGTACCTTTAAAGCATTTTCTAATTTTACATAATTTATTTGGTCAAAAATCATGATTCTTGCTCAATAACTAATTAAAAGATGCTTTGAAATTAGAAATAAATTATAGCGTCTTGTGTGTCAGATCTATTAGAGAAGTTTAACATTAGTTTTGTGTCAGTAGGTCAAATGATGCAAAAGGTAATATTTGTTTCTGAAGAGCGTTTGTCTGTAATTTATTGACGTTCCCTAAGCAAAACTGATCAACTCGTCTACCTATAGAATTACCATGAGAAAAAAATAAATACAAAATTTCAAATATTGTATGAATTGTAAGAATGCATATTCTTCACAGTTTGGGGCAGTACTGTTTAGTTTGTTCCAGCATTGAATTTATATTAAATGACTGATTCAGGTTGCCAAACATGGTCAGCATCTACACAAACTGTTCTCAATATTCTATGTTAACATTCTACGCATCTCTCAACACTCCTCTGGTTTTTAAGTATTTAAACCCACGTTGTTTAAATGTTGGGACAGAGTTGTAAGGTAAAAAATGTAAAAGCTGCAGCAGCTTCCTTCACTTCCACTTTAGAAGAAGCCACAAAACTGTGAGAAGCATAGAGCCAAAGCTTGTAAAGCATAAGAAACATCACTGGTGTTCTCTGGTTGATATGTTCTTCCATATTTGTCTTTTTCAGGTGTTGGGAGCAAAATATAAACATGAATTACTGGTGGATAATCCGGGCACCCATTCTTCTTGCTGTTGTGGTAATTCTGGCTTTCATTGTCACTCTACTGTTTAATCTATTATTTACATTTTCTTTTAGCTTTGTTTAAACTTTAGTAGCCAAAACGTGTGTTGCCCAGAAATTTCTGCATGTGCAACTGGCATCTTTCCACTTGACTGCACCAAATCATACTCTATGCAGTATTAAACACACATCCTTTATTCATAAAGTGTGAAAGCCTGGCTATGCTTCAGATCTATCATTTTGGAAGCGTTTCAGTTCACATGTGCACTGCTGGGGTCAGTTCAGAGCATTTATTTAGGTCTGTTTTGTTGTCTCTCCTACGTGAAGCCAGACATCCTGGCAGTTTCTATGCAATAATCGTCCTGCTAAGTGGCTGGTATCCCGCAGGAATTCCTGTTTTTGATTTGTTTTGGAGGACTAGCAGGGCTGGTCCTCGTTTTATTCTCCTTGTTCTCATCCCACCCTTTTCAAAGTTCACAGCTACATGAGCAACTGTACAAGGTAAAAAAAAGAGTTAAAACACAGAAACATGTAAATAGAGACATTACATTTTCTGCAAAAATGCAGTGTGAATGCTTCTTGCAGAAGAACTTGTTGAAAAATAGCTGAAATTAGCTTAAAAAAACACATGCTGAAACGTAGCTGAAAATGTAGAACAAGTGTAACTCAACAATAGAAAGCAGAAAGAACACAAAAGTTAAAATGAGTGCAAAAAATGTAGAATTATTTTATTTTTATTTTATTTATTTATAAAATTTGTTCTTTTATTACGTTTTTTTTACAAAAAACACAATAAAAAAACAATTCCATAAATGATAACGTACAAAATAAAAATAAAAAATGAAAGGTAGCAGAAAGAAGAAAAAATCTTATTATATCTGCCCATTTTTTCAAACAGTCAGTTCAAACAATAATAATCTTCCAGTAACAGTACAAAATGAATAACTCTTTCTAATTTTCTAACTAATACAATACACATTAGGCTACTTCCTATTTTTTTTTTTTTTACAATTTAGTTTTGATAATTTTCTTAAATGTACACGTTGACTTGGCTGAAAAAGCTAATATTAGCATAAAACAGCTAAATAGTAGCTGAAATAACTGAAACAGAACAAGCTGAAAGGAGCATAAAAAGTTGAAATTAGCAGAAATAATTTAATTAGGCTGAAAGAAGCAGAAATTACCATGAAAAACTTGACTTTATCTGAAAACAGCTGAGTAGTAGCTGAAATATGCTAAAAAAATCTATAGCTGAAAAGGTTGAACAAGCTTAAATTGGCATAAAAAAGCAGAAAGAACATATGTTTGTCCAGTTAAGCTGCAGTAAGTGAAGCTGAGCACAAAAAGTGAAATTATCTGGAAAAAAGTTAAAATGAGCAAATATCAGCCAAACAGTGGCTAAAAAAGCAGAAAGAAGCTTAAATTACCACAAGAGTTGAGTGAGCACATTTTAGCAGAATTAAACTGAAAAAAGTTGAAATTAGTGCAACAAAATCAGAATTATCTGAAAAAGCTAAAATTAGCATTTCAATATCTAAATAATATCTGAAATAGCAGAAAAAGCTGAAACTTGCAGAAATAATCTAAAAAGAGCACAACGAGCTAAAATTAGCAGAAAGAAGTTGGAAGAAGCACAAAAATGTTGTAGTTAACATAAAGATCCTGAAACGAGTACAAAACAGCTGAATAAAACAGCTAAAATGAGCTGAAAGTAGCTGAAAACAAGTTTAAATGTACACAAGGAAGCTGAAAGAAGCTGCACCGGAACAAACAGTGAAAGGAGCAGTAAAAGGATGTAAACAGATCTAAATATCTAAAGGATGTAAAATGAGCAATTAATTTCCTGTAAGAAAAAATGGCAGAAAAGGCTAAATATCTCAAAAAGTTGCAGCACTCTTTTCTCTGAACAAGCTGAACATTTTGATTTATGATTTGTTGAAAAAGCACAAAAGTTTTGGAACGAGAAAAATGTACAGAAGAAAAATGGATCACAACAGTGTGAATGCCTCATTCACACTATTATTTAATTTAAACAAAGTTAATGCAGTCAGATTACAGCTGAAGTGAAAATCAGAAAAACGTTCAAACGTCCAAATTAGGACGGACACATTTTCTGTATAGGTTAAGCCCTGAAAAATTAATATCATGAGGGATTTCCATCAGAAGAACGCCTGCTGTGTCCTGAAATATCAGCCAGCTGGTGTGAAAAAAGCTTTTCTACTTTTTATACATTTAGTGGGTGCAGATTAAAATAGAAAGAGGCACATTTTGACAAGGGGTTGACCTTTTATTTATTACGATAAATCATTGTTCCACATTTAATCTATTGTATTGATGTTTGGGGAAAAGCGTGTAAACCAATCACAAAGCCTATTTTTGTTTTACAGAAAAAAGCCGTAAGAGTTATCACTAGAAAACATTACTGTCATCCATCAAGCACATTATTTTATCAACTGAAGTTATTGAAGTTCCATGATTTGGTAGATTACAATGTTTTATCAGTTATGTAGGGCTCAGAATAACACATTGCCTTTAAACAGCCAAATGCATTTTGTAAAAAGACAAAGTTGTTATAATCTCAAGGGAACAGAGATATTTGTAAAACCAAAATTCATAACTAGTTTGAAGGGACGGTCTACCTCAATCCAGGGAATTTGATTATGGAATGGTTTGGAGAATGAAGTTAAAAATGCCAAGTCAATGTGTACATTTAAGAAAATGATCAAAACTAAATTGTTAAAAAAAAAATGAAGTAGCGTAATGTGTATTGTATTAGTTAGAAAATTAGAAAGAGTTATTCATTTTGTTCTGTTACTGGAAGATTATTATTGTTTGAACTGATTGTTTGAAAAAAGGGGCAGATATAATAAGATTTTTTCTTCTTTCTGCTACCTTTCATTTTTTTATATTTTGTACGTTATCATTTATGGGATTGTTTTGTATTGTGTTTTTTGTAAAAAAAAAAAGAAAAAAAAAGAAAAAATTTAATAAACATAAACATAAACGATGATCATCAAAACCATGAACTGCCGTTTATATTAGCGTAAACTGAAGATGCCCAGATTTATTTTGAAGATTTAATGGAGGAAAAGTTTCGAATTTTAATTCTTTGATATGTGAACGGATAAACATTTGTATTAAATAACTGAACAACTACCAGAAGTCTCCAACCCGCAGTCATCATTGAAATGTGTGCTGCTTTTTTTGTGTACTTGATTTTGTCGTGTTTCTCTGTGGATCTTCAAGCTTTTGCTTTTGCAACTTGAACCGATTTGGATTCATTATTTGTTTTTTCCAAACCACCGTGGAGTTTTCCACTCTTTTGTCCAGAGAAACTCTCAGGGCTGCGTGTTTTGGGTCATTGTCTGTCTGCGCTGTGAAGCACTTTCCCATCCGTTTTGTTGATTGTGAGCAGACAGCTGATTCCTGAACGTTGCAGAGTTCAAGGAGCTGCTTCTGTTTTCTGTCACATCATCAATAAACACGAGCGTCCCAGTGGAAGACGCACGTGCTTGTGCTGTTACATCAGTTTTAAACACCACATTGTGTGCTTCAGATCAGGAACCTTTTCAAGCTTCTTTCTTGGCTTCCCATAGTTTTAACAGAGATCGTTTAATCATCTGAAGCTGAACTTCAGTCATCTGAAGTTCAGTCTGAACTTTAATTCAACTTTAATTTTGTTTATTCTACACCTTAAAGTGAATCATCAATATTTGCTTTTGTAAAAGCTTCTTTTTTTTTTCACAACAAAGTTGATAACAATCATGGATAAGATGATGTGATTGTTAAAAACCATCATCCTCCATCAGCATTTACCGTATTTTTCAGACTATAAGGTGCACCGGATTATAAGGCGCATTAAGCAAAACAAAACAGTCAGATAAGTCAAACTTTATTCAACTCATTCACAATAACCACATAAAATTGGTTTGAGGTCAGTAAGTACAACCAGAATTAATACACACCGGATTATAAAGTTCACTGTTGATTGTTCGAAAATTAAAGGATTTTAAGTGTGCCTTATAGTTCGAACAATACGGTAGGTCTATTTTTTTTTAATTTCAAAATTCAAGAATTAGGCTAAAAATTATGTATTATTGAATAATAGATTGTACAACAGAGTTACAGACATGGTTCAGAGTCACACTTTATCAAAACTGAATACTTTTATCAGATGACGGTGAGTTGGAATGTGAAAAGGGGATATTAAATAACTTTGTGGCTTCTGGAAAAATCCAGTTGTTCTGCAGAGAATGGCCACATTCCAGCAGAACATCAATAAAACACATCTGAGGTCTGCTCAGTTCAATTCAGCACCACTTACAGGAAAAAAAACATCCATCACCTCAGTTCATGGGATTCCTAATTAATAATAACAATAATAATGAATTCAATTTATACCACACTTTTCATTAAAAAAAATCTCAAAGTGCTAATTACCTCGTGTAACTTCCGCGTCCAACATGTTTTTTGATTAGCTGGAATGAGCTGTAAAGTATACCATAATTTTAAGAGTATAAGGCGCACTTAAAATCCTTTAATTTTCTCAAAAATCAACATTGAGCCTTATAGGTGCACCCTATGTTTTAATTCTGGTTGTGCTTACTGACCTCAAACTGATTTTATGTGATACACGGAGCTCAAAAATCTGTCAAAATGTTTTAGTTTTGCTTAATGCGCCTTATAATCTGGTGCGCCTTATAGTCTGGAAAATATGGTAGATAAAAATACAGACTTGACTTTCAGCATTTGTTTCAGTGGTTTTTTTTTGTGTGTGTTACAGATCAACTTCCTCATCTTTATTCATATTATCAAAATTCTCGTTTCAAAACTTCGAGCACATCAAATGAGATACACGGATTATAAATTCAGGTGAGTTTTAATTTCACATCCCATTTTCTGCAATTGTGTCTTTGTGCTTTGTGCTTTCTTTCTTGCAACTTAGTTTCTCTTTTTTGTTTTTGTTTCCTCAGGTTAGCAAAATCAACTTTAACCCTGATCCCTCTTCTAGGGATCCATCAGGTGGTGTTTATTTTTGTGACGGACGAGTACACCAGAGCGACCATCAGTTTACGTCTCACAAAGCTCTTCATTGACCTCTTCTTCTCCTCCTTCCAGGTTGGACCATGAAAAAAGTTTTTTTTTTTAATTTATGCTTTTTTGCATGCTCCAATCATTAGTGGTCATTATCAGGGATGTAAAAACACCTTTTGCTAATCTGGAGGTGTTTTTTTTAGTCTGCGTCAGAAGGGATTCTATCCAAATACTGTAATTATTCAAGCAGATAGTTAAAGGACAACACCCACCGTGACAGTAACAATTCACCATATTGGAGAATTACTGTAGTATTTTATGAATTTTATTTTCATTTTTGCATTTGGGCCAGGCGAGGGTTAAAAAAAAAAAAAAAAAAAACCCACTCCCGAATGAATCCGGAAACCTGGCCGAAAAGTCCCGAAGGGTCATGCCTTTCGTTACATTGATCTCCACCCAGAAAGCAAGGCAGAAGGTAGGAGTGAGTTTCCATGGAGGTTTATGAGAGTGAGAGTAAAACTGCATATTTCCTGGTGCATTTTTGTGTACAACTGGACCAGTGGTCTGCTTTTATTTATTATTTATTTTATAGACCTTTTTAATAAGATATAACACCGCTGCGACTGTTGCTGGCTGCTCTCCTCTCCTCTGCCCAGAGAGGAGCGAGCCGCGCGGCTTCTCCCTGGCTCCCCGTTCCGCTGCGGGTCAGCTTTGAAGTTCGTGCTGGGGCTCGGTTCTGTCCAGCCTTGTTGCTGGAGCACGGGGAAGCACAGAGAGCACGGGGAAGCCCGCGCGCGATGGTACATCCAGACCGACAGAGCTCCGCGCTGCGGCTGCCTTTCTACTCCCGACCTGTCTGGTCAGGGGAGAGAATAAAAAGGCGATGCGGAAATGAATGAATTTGTCGCGATCAAGCGAATTAAACTAGTATGTCTACGTGGATGCTGCTCAGAATATGACAGACATCAGTGAGCAACCGCTTCTCTTTTTTTTTTCCTCTCTTAGAGCAGCGGTCATGGAAGTTGATGAAGGCTTATTAAAACTCCGCCTGTAACTCCAAGGCGGAATCTTTAGTGATGTGAATGCCCATATTTGGAGAGGGGCAGATCTTCCCGGAGCTTCTGCTAAAATCTGCTATAAATCATGAAATAACACATTTTGCATTATTTCTCTACAATATAAATAAACGCTCCTGTATTATTTTTAAATAAACTAATAAATATTAATGGCGATGCAATTTGAAAACATGGTGGGTCATGGACTTTAACAACAATGACAGGGACCTTTAAGATTTGGAGAGCAACATGACAGATGAGTCACACAAACTGAGCAAGAGAGGAAAATATGCAGAGAATCCCTAAAGGACAGCTGTGACCACAGATGTTTTATTTATAAATTTATTTTTTCTTCTTTGCATTCAATAAAAATCCAGTTTTAATCTGTTTCAACGTAGTTAAAGGATGCATTTAGCGTTTATAGTATTTCATCATCTCTGCAAGCGTGCAAGCTTGTTTGCTTCAGCTCAGTGCGAGAGCTTCAGTTCCAATCCCTGCTTGCTGTGGGCTCAGTTCACGACGTGTCTCCTCTGATCAACCCCACCTCAAAGACGTAGCCACTCTCTGCGACACACAGACGACACATTGTGTGTTTTTGTTTTGTTTTGGTTGTTTTTTTTCTGACACACACAGATAAAGTTGTCAGATTTTCTGGAGCAGAGCTGCTATAGATGTGGTTTAGCGATGAGGACAGAAGTGCAGCAGGCAGAAGAGGTTCTTAGTCACATGAGTGGGAATGAAACATTTATTTTTTGTCTGAAAAAAGATTTAAGCACTAAACAATTTTTTTTGTTTTAATTTCACAATTTGCGTTTTGCTTTTTTAATTTTGTCTAATATCAAATATTTTTAGAAGAATATTTCACAATTTCCTAACAAAGCACTTCGCTCTCAGATTGAAAACGAAAGTTACAAATTGCAGAATTCAAAAGGGTATAATTGATTATCTAATAATTATTTTGTGTATTAAATTGAATGAACATTGTCTGGATAGCCCACATAAAAAATTTAAAAACCTATCTGTGGTCCCCTTTAAATTATTATTTTTATATATGAATGTTTCGGTTCAGTGCCCTGAGATGACTTGGTGCTGTATAAATAAACTGAACTGAATTAAACGATAGAGACTGATCCCGTGTTGTCTCCTCAGGGTCTGCTGGTGGCCATCTTGTACTGTTTTGTCAACAAGGAAGTGAGTGTCCTCAGCCACACAAAATGTTCTTAAAATATATATTATTTTTTTTACATTGTCCCGCCTTTTCACATCTGCTTTTTGTTTTGTACTCTCCACAGGTCCAGTCTGAGATCCTGAAGAAGTGGAAGCGCTGGAAACTCGGGAGGAACATCGAGGAGGAATACCGCCACACCTACAGCAATACTCCCAACACGAAGACGGGCAGTCTGCTGAACCACATCTCTCAGCTTCCTCGCCTTCCGGACATCACCAAGTCCTCTGACCCCGTCTGCAGCCCCGAAGAGACACACATGCTCGTGGCCGGCTGCCACAACGGGTTGGTCCACGGCGAGGCGGGAGGCCACAGCGCCTCCGAGCAGGACAAGGGAACCAGCAACTGCACCCTGATGGAGGATGTCAGCCTCACGGACAAGATGCAGTGTTACGACGCACATTTCAGTAAGGTGGAGAGCCACCTTTGAGCGACAACAGGAGTAAGAACTTGGAGCTGGCTTTGAGCTCTGGCTGCTGGATGTGAAGAGATGGGCTGACTGAGTCACCCGTGGGTGCAGGCGGCAGCTTGGAAGCAGCGGTTAGCTCTGCACCGACACTTTGGGACGCACCAACTCGGTGCTGTGAGTCGTGTGAGCGGATTTCTCTCTAGATGTTTGACTTTACACCACGTGAAGCTGCTGAATGTTGAACAACGCATCAGAAAAGCCATTTAAAGCTGCAAACAAAGCACGTCGAACCACAAATGGCAGCAGAAGAAACAAATGTGAAAAGACACAGGGTTCTGGCTCTAAGCCTCTACTTTAATGTTTACTGTCCAACAAATGTGTGTTTTGTGGTACTGAGAGTTTAACTGGACGTTGGACTGTGTACACAAATGAAGACCAAACAAATGGAAAAGAGGGCAGAGACAAAAAAAAAAGCTTATTTTTTTACAGTGATGTTCAAACTGTTTCCTTGTCTTGTTTACTGATCGTAATGATAATGTAGAAAGACAGTAAAAAGAAAAAAAAATATATATATATGTGTTATCTGTACCTCATATACAGTAAGGTGACCGCAGTGTTATTATTCATGGGAAACAGGCAGCTGGCTTACATATAGAGCAGGGGTCTGCAACCTTTATGAGCAAAAAAGCCATTTCTGCCCCTTCGTTCACTAAATTAAACGTGTCCAGAGCTGCAAAACTTGATACAGTTGTCATTATCAACTGGTGGCCCATGGGCTACTTCAAGTTTGTTAAAGTGGGCTTTTCTGGCCAGTAGGTGTGAAATTATAAAACTAAAATCATCCAATGGTTGTTAACATTTATTTATATTTTTTACATTTTGAGGCAAAATAACAGACTGGATTCCATCCATCCATCCAAACATCCGTCTATTCATCCATCCATCCATCCATCCATACAGTACATCCATTATCTTTACTTGTTCCTTCTTTTTCGGATTGCAGGGGGTCACTGGTGTCCATGTCCAGGTCACAAGTCCATAAGACTGATGGATTTTTGTAAAGAATATTTATTTATTTACTTTTTTGGCCCATTAAAAAAAAAAACTAAAGCAATGAACTGTGCAGGCATATGTGATTTATTTTTTATTGTGGAGAAATTGAGCATTCTACGGTATTTTGAAGAAATAAAACATAAAGTTAAAGGGAGTATAATTTACTCTGTCTATTAGTACTACCGGTAGTATCCACATATTTGCAAAGGAAATGACAGGAAAACTGCTAAAAAGAGTCTTTTTTTTGTTGTTGTGGGTATAACATCCAATACAATTCAGTTTTATGGTAGTTTTGGCTTGAAAGAGCCGCTGTGGAGGGACCAAAGAGCAGCATGTGGCTCTGGAGCCGCAGGTTGCAGACCCCTGATATAGAGTTTAAAATTGGGTCAATGTGTGATTATAAATAGGAATTAGCTAAAAATAACCATATGACTAAGTTTAGAATAAAAGCTTTATTTGTTTAGGTCAAAAGAGTGTTGCTGAGTGCTACAGTTCTGAATGTTGAACGAGGTAAACGATAAGACACAAAGAATAAAAATCCACCCGTGCAGAAAGTTTGAACCTGTTGCAGCACCTCAGTTTCTTTCTTGTTACAGCGTTGTGCTGATTTAGTGAGCTGCGATGAATTCGCTGCTCGGCGTGCCATAAAGTTTTGTCAAACATTTAGCTAATGCTGTGTCAAAAGGTCAGATAGATTCTGCTAATGGCTGCACACACTGTGGACGGGCTTTAAAATGCAGAGTCCACAATAAACACTGAACAAAGCTCAACAGCAGCCTGAAAGTTGAACAAATCTAATGAGCATTGAGAGGACACAGTTACAGGTACATTAGGTTGTGGATAAATAAGGGTTAGCCGCCTGCAATAATCGGCCTTTGAGCTCAAATTTACCAGAATTAACCGAGCTTAATTTTGTACGTTTGACTATTTGTACAGTGTTAATTTATAACTGGTTAACCGTTGTGTATATATGTACAGTATATGAGTGTATGTGAGGGTTTTATTGGATCGCAGTCTAATTCCTTTTTGTGTGTGTGCAAAGATATTTTTTGAGGTATGAATGCATGCATTAGTATTTGTGGGAATTTTACAGTAAAATGCATCACTTATCAAAAGCCAAAAGGTGAACGGATAAAAAAAAGAAATGGTCATCACAGAAGTCAAAGGTCATTAGATTATCCTCACTTCAGCCTAAATATGCTGGTGAAGATTCTCAGTATTCTCAGAATTGAAAAGACTTCTGGACAGAAGTCGAAACGTTTTCTGCAACAAATAAAGTCCAGTTGATCCTATATTGAACGCCTTTTTTGATTTCAGCCTAAATAGTGTAACACTTCATGATAAGATGTTCTGCTGATACAAGGCATGCAGAAGAAACAGCTTTTGCCTTTTATTGTGTTCATCGGAGCAAATTAGAGCAAAACAGTAAGTTTTTGTGTGTGTGTGTGTGTGTGTGTGTCAGATAATTGCTGTGCTTCATCCAGATGCTGCTGTTGAGTGGATTAAAAAAAATGCAGGTAAAAGCTATTTTCCATCAACATCTGCTGAGGGTTGTAGTACATCCATTCAGTAATTGTGCTGGGAGCATGAAGCACACATGGGTGCTGCAGAAGCAGAGCTTGCATAGTTGCAGGGTGATAAAGAAATGATGTATACAAAAAGCAAAACTTCAGTCTAAGATGAATACTGTATATTGCTTCTCTTAAAGTTAAATCTGTATTTTAACGGTTTGGGACCATATACTTATTTGAACATTGGGTCACTCCTCAACCTGGACCTAAGTGGTTCTGAATGAATGTATTTCAAACCCTTTTGCTTTTCTCCCAAAGATGGTTATGTCCAGTATTTTATGTGTTAAGAACTGATGAGATCAGTGACTGAATTTAAGTGTTCATACTATATTGTATCCTCTTTGTGCAAATGGCAAAAAGAATAAATTTCTGTCTATGTGGAAGATGAATTTACCTCACAGTTCCTCATGTGTGGTGATTTAAATTAAAAATTGCACGTGAACCTTTCTTTTACATTTGAAGTCAAAGTCAAAGTCAAAGTCAACTTTATTGTCAGAACTGCAATATGTACAGGACATACACAGGACCGAAATTGCGTTTCTCTCAGTCCCTCGGTGCAACAGTAACCATCTAAACACTAAACACTAAAACATTTAATAAACATAAGCATAAAATAGTAAAAGTGTAACACTGTCCTGAGTTTTTCATAATAGTATAAAAGTATGAAAATTTACACCAACACTGAAACACCAAACACCCAATGAACATAAGCGTAAAATGAAATAATAAAAGTGTAATACTGTCCTGAGTTTTTGCATAGTAGTATAAAAAGTATATCTATAAAATAAACTGAAGTTTCTAGCATTGACATTTGCAAAGAGTGGCACAGCAGCATATAAGTTAATGTACACAGTATATGTATGAGGTAGTTGATGTTGGTATAGAGGCAAAGTGGCATATGCAGTAAGGCACATAAGGCACATTTGGCATCCTTAGATAAGGCTAGTCAGAGAATACTGTATATGTATCAGCAGTAGTGTAGATAAAAGTAGTGTAAATGTAAACAGTAGTAATAAATGTAAAACAGTATTAATAAATGTAAACAGTGAATGTAAACAGTAGTATGACTATAGGCAGTAATGTAATACAAACATTAGTGCAAATATGAGAAGTAGTGCAAACTGAATGAGCACATGACCGAGAGTTTAGTGAATAACCCGTTTGATGACACAGAGTCCAGTGTTAAAATCTTTGTGTTGTGTGGTAATGTGTGAGAAAGTTTTTTGTGTTAAGGCAGTTCAAATGGGAGGGGAGGCAGAGCAGGCAGAGTGTTTAGCATTCTGACTGCCTGATGAACAGAGCTGTCTCTCAGTCTGCTGGTTCGAGCCTGGAGACTCCTCAGTCTCCTCCCTGATGGCAGCAGTCTAAAGCAGCTGTGTAGTGGGTGTGTGGGATCACCTGCCATGCAGTGGGCTTTCCGAGTGAGGCGTTTGCTGTGTAAGTCCTGCAGTGAGGGCAAGGAGGTGCCGACGATCTTCTCAGCTGCTCTCACGATGCGCTGGAGGCTCTTGCGGCATGATGCAGTGCATGCACCAAACCACACCGTGATGCAGCTGGTCAGGACACTTTCTATGGCACCCCTGTAGAAGGTGCACATGATGGGGGTTGAAGCTCCAGCCCTTTTCAGCTTGCGGAGAAAGTAGAGGCGCTGGTGAGCCTTCTTGGCCAGTGCTGCAGTGTTCCTGCTCCAGGACAGGTCCTTTGAGACGTGCACTCCCAGGAACTTGGTGCTGTCCACTCTCTCCACTGCGGTGCTGTTGATGGTCAGAGGGGCATGTTGTGCATCCCTCTTCCTGAAGTCCACGACAATCTCCTTTGTCTTCTCCACGTTGAGAGTGAGATTGTTGTGTCCGCACCACAAGGCCAGGCGGCTCACCTCGTTCCTGTAGTCCGTCTCATCGTTGTTGCTGATGAGACCTACCACTGTTGTGTCGTCCGCAAACTTGATGAAGTGGTTGGAGCTGTACGATGGTGTGCAGTCGTGTGTTAGCAGGGTGAATAGAAGGGGGCTCAGCACACATCCTTGTGGGGCCCCTGTGTTCAATGTGATGGTGCTAGATGTGTTACTCCCGATCCGTACTGTCTGTGGTCTCCCGGTCAGGAAGTCTAGCAGCC
>JBBPBX010009535.1:49285-59882 GCA_038048925.1 Garcialebias charrua | reverse complement strand
CTTGACTCTACACGGTCACCCGCCCAAGCGGTACGGGGAATGATCCGTTCATATCCAGGCTTTATTTGTAGTACGGTACAAATGGCTGGTAACTCTGTTGCATGCACAAATCATGTTTTTCCTGCTGTGAGTGACATAAATTCAAACATGTCGTTACACTTAAGCACGAATAAAGCTAAAAAAAACAGTTCCTCTCTGTTTTATTGATAAAAAAAGCAACAAACACAAGTAACTTCAGGTCCCTCTGGCCTGCCAGCCATCATAAAGGGAGGGGACCGTTCCCCCCCCTCCCTCACGCCTCACGGGGTGTTAACATAATCAATAAACCCCAGCGGGGTGCCTCTGCTCCGTCTGTAGAGAACAGGCACAGAGGCGTCTGCAAGCAGGCCCCCCACCCCTCATGGAGACAGGTGAGGGGGATCACGTGCTCCAGTTCCCGCTCCATTGTGAACGACGGGGCGGCCAATACACTAACCAAGTTAACACGTGACATGTCCGCGCCTCAGGGAGACGCACCGACAGAATCTAATGACGGGGGGCTACGTCAGATGCCCGCAGGCGACCACTAGCTTCACACGTTCACAAAAGCAATTGTGTTCAGGCTGGAGTGTACGTAAACAGCTCAGAGCTGAATCAGATTCCTCTTCCTGTCACTCGGAGGGAACTGGGCTCCTTATCACCAAACAATTTAAAGTCTGCCAAACACAAAGAACCATCTCCACGTTCTCACGTTACAGCTGTCCCTTTATAATTTATGAGTGACACGCAATGTTCAAGCAGTGATCCCGCACCACGTGACCTCTATCACTGTGCTGGTCCAGCTCTGCTTTTAAACAGTATCCCCCCAACAGGTGAAACGCAGACCCTGGCAGGTTTGTCTGGTTCCAACGCTCTGTTAAGGAAGGACCAGTAAACTGGACCCATCCAGGAAACACGTGGGGGTCAGAAGATCTGCTCGTTTACAAAATTCGCAGCTTTTCAGTCCCATGACCCAAAACAAGGAGAGAGGAAGCAGACATTCTGCTCCTTTTCTGTCTAAAAAAGACAACAGGTTGCATCTGCCCTCGATCACTCTCGATGAGAGCAACCTGGTAGCACATCAACAAAAAGGCCTTCTTCCAAAGTTGGTTGACCTCCAAGGGGTCACTGCTTCCAGGGCCCCTTGGAGAAGAACTGGATGTGCCAACTGCTCTTCTTCAAGGTCAAACTATGCCACCAGAAGAAGTAGCCTCGCCGTCTAGGCCGAGAACTGTTAAAATTTTCAGCTTGTTGGCAGAAAAGAACAAGCTGATGGCATCAGGCCTGCCGGAAAATGTGGTAAAAACCATACAAAATGCTTGTGCTGTATCAACACAGTCCCTCTATGCACAGAAGTGGCGTATCTTTGAGGCCTGGTGCTCAGAAAGAAATTTTATTTCTTACTCATGCGACCTGACTCAGCTCCTGATTTTCCTTCAGGATTTACTGGAAAAAGGTTGTTCTTTCTCAACGATTAAAGTTTTCCTATCAGCTATTTCAGCCTGTCACGAAGGCTGGGGACACAGGACACCTGGCGCACATCCAATCATAATAAGATTTATGAAGGGCGTGCTTAGGACAAAACCACCCAACAGGATCCTGACCCCTGGTTGGGATCTTAGTCTGGTCTTGGGAGCTCTCTGTGATCCTCCATTCGAGCCACTGAGTGAGGTTAAGATAGACTTATTATCTTATAAAATTGCTCTAATCTTGGCACTTTGCTCGGCGAAACGCGTGGGTGACCTCCATGCATTGTCTGTACATCCAATGTGTACCAGATTCGCCCCTAACGGGTCAAAGGTCACCTTAAGGCCTAATCCCGCATACACCCCCAAGGTCTTGACTTTGAACCACAGGAGTCTAGACTTTGATCTCTCCTCCTTCCCACCTGCTCCTGTACTCACTCAGGAACAGGAAAGGCTGAAGGCTCTCGGTCCCTTGAGAGCTTTACGCACTTACATGCAGAGAACAGCCGAATGGAGAAAAACAAATCAACTGTTCGTGTGCTTTGCGGCACCTGCTACCGGAAAGGCCCTATCAAAACAACGCCTTTGACATTGGGTGACTGAGGCCATTAAAAAGGCGTACAGTAGCAAAGGTAAACGGGTGCCCTCTGGAGTGCACGCTCACTCCACTCGGGGCTTGACCACCTCTTGGTCATTGTTCAAGGGCGTACCAGTTACAGACATCTGTGCTACTGCGAACTGGAGCTCATTAAACACTTTTGCAAAGCATTACAGTTTGGATGTTACTGCGTGTGACGTCACTCAGGCTGTTCTTTCTAACACACAGTAAAAAGTAGCCTTGTGATGCCTGCTGGTCAAGGGCAGACGTTCATACTAGCATGCATTTTACTGAGCATTTCAAGGGCATGAATGAATTACGTTCCCATAGCAAGTATGTTGCACCGAGAGACTGACTGATAAGGGAACTGAAAGTTATGCACCATAACTCATGTTCCCTGAAGGAAGGGAACGAGGTGCAACATATCTGGCCCTTTTCAATGCTGAAAGCTCGGTGAAGTGCAATTTTGGAGAAAGATGGATGGGCGTCAGTCGCTTAAATACCCAGAGGGCGGGGCCTCTGGCGCGACGTTGACGCCCTAGCCGTAAAGGCGTGATTGTATTCCTTCAGGTAATCGCGCGGGGGCGCAATTCCTATAGCAAGTATGTTGCACCTCGTTCCCTTCCTTCAGGGAACATGAGTTACGGTGCATAACTTTCAGTTTCAGAGAAACCGGCCGCTGCTCTTGTGTACACAAACAGCCGAAATGCAGAAATGCTGCAGTTTTACTCAAAAACAGTGTCGTGTAAACAGAGACTATAAGAATGTACAATGTACAGTAATCTCCTGAACATGTGCCAGGAATAGGTCCAAACAATGAAAACTTCATCTGTTTCTCTTCTTTTCACACACATGCAAGGATTCTAGTTCCAGGCTAAAAATAGTCCAGAGCACAGCCATAAATCAGTGTAACTGAAAACACACACATTTATCATACATGATACAAATATATCATCTGAACAGAATTAGAAGAATGTAGGACAAAGCCATCAGCAGACCATCAGAACGTGCAGCAGCACACACAGATGAGACCACGTGCACAGTCCTGTGTGGCGTTTACATTTAAACAAATAGGACGCATGAAAATTGAAATCTCCTGGGTATTCATCAAGCGCCTGCCACACATGTGTCTCCTGTTCTTCCTGTCTTGTGCAATCAGCCTACACTACAGCTTCCCAGCTGTCAAGTCCTGCTCCCCTCACCTGACCCACAGCACTGTTCTGAGCTTTAAAGCCCCACTGACATGATTTTTAAATTTTCATAAAATTGCTCAAAATATATATACGTATATATTATCATTTAAATATGTTCGTTTTTGCAAACAAAATGATAAATCACTTTAATTTTGCTTTAAAAGTGATTTTGAACTTCAAGCCGTGTTTAATCATGGGAAATCTGATTACACCCGAACGCACCATCTGTGATGTAACACCGGGCAGAGCTCTGGGCTTGTCACAGTGTGCAGGTATGAGCAGCTCGACATGAAGGTAAGTCTGATACAGCATCAGACCTAAATTAGATCCTGTTGTTTCTTGTTCCATCACCCAAACTATTTTCTGCTTCCCAAAATGAAGACAAATAGCTCAAATCTTCACATAGATTGCTAAATTTGTCTGGTTTTAAATTGTCCGCTATAGCCCTCTGCCTCTCACTACGTCACAGATGGTGCATTCTGGTGTAATGGGATTTCCCATGATTAAACACGACTTGAAGTTCAAAATCACTTTTAAAGCAAAATTAAAGTGATATCATTTTGTTTGCAAAAACAAACGTATTTAAATGATAATGTTTTTTTTTTTGAGCAATTTTATGAATAGTAAAAAAAATCATGTCAGTGGACCTTTAAACCTGACTCTGGTCATCGATTGCATCTGATGAGACATGCTCTCTGTCAAAAAGGAATAATAAAACATTTCTGCAGGAACAATAAAACATTTCTGCAACATATGACTTTAGTTTGACATTTTTTGCAACAGTTTGCATGCAAGTTCATTGACGGTACCTGAAGAACCTGTTTATTGACAGCAAGATTCTAGCTTTTAACTGAGATATGATGCATTTAATTGTGGGTATTTGTAGTTACATTCATGAAGGCAAAGGAGAAAAAGAAACAAAATCTAGAACGTTTTTTAAAGAACAAATATTCCCTACACATTTTGATGTTAGCAAAAGTATACTTTATGCTCTATGTATACTGTATAAGCTTTGGATCAGCTGATCAGTGTGCAAAGAAGATAAAAATGTGTGCATAAGAATTATACATTTCAGATGCCTGAATAGAAAGTTAAATGGATGTATGGTTAATGGTCAACCCCGAGTGTGTAGAGAAAACGTAGGGCAGGTTATGGTTTGTGCAAAGGTCCATGTAACACTGACTGTAGGGTAGTAGGGCTCTGTGACGTTTGGAGGACAAAGAAGATTGGCCCTTTAAATCAGTGAGCCACTAAAAAGGAAGAGGCCTAATTTCATCACAGTGAGTTTTCATCCAATTACATCCTGGCAAATGCAGAGTTCCCTCACCTCACTGCACCAGAACCCCAAGAACTGTTCAGCATAATGTATTATGTTGGCAACAATTCCCCCTGGTCTTGCAGTCACTTTTAGCTTGTGTAGCTCTTTCACGATAAAGTGTTTAATTTTTTCCACAATAGCTTTGAATTTGTTCAGCACTTGAACGCACTAAATGCATAATCCCTTCAGCTTTATTATGTGAAAACAATTTAGCACAACTCTGCAGGAAGATGTTGGCACCAGTGATAACCATGTTTGAGATATAAAGTCATGGCTGGTCAGTGTGTATTAGTGTGTGTGTGTGTGTGTGTGTGTGTGTGTGTGTGTGTGTGTGTGTGTGTGCGTGCGTGCGTGTGTGTGCGTGTGCGCGTGTGTGTGTGTGTGTGTGTGTATCCTGCAGACGTAGCAGGCTGAGTATACACTCGTACATAAAAAGGCAAGAAAAGGATAAAAGAATAAATCATAAACACACTATATGCAGACCCTACAGCTGCTCAGCAGATTTGAATTCATTCAATGTTGCCATGAATGGAAAAGAGAAAGTGTGACAGGATTGGAGAAGGCTATCTGGCTTAAGACTCAAACATTGTAAATCTCATAACTGATCTCAAGCCTGATCAGAAATATTTGAAGCATCAAGTCACCGACACCCACCTGCTGTGTGAGGAGACGCTCCGTTGTCCTGTGCACACGGAGCTTTGTCTTTTCTTATGATGGCTGTATCTTCTAGTGTTCTCTCTGTCCCTACCAAGCTCTTGCAGTCTGATGTAGCATTCCCAAGCACTGGCCGCACTGGGCATGACAGAGTTCACTGCCGTTCTCCCTGGGAGTATACAATCAACATACATTATATAATCTAACAGGATCAACAGACATAAACACCAGTAGCAATCTATGTATATAAAAGAGTAACACTCTGATGATATATTAAAAACACAACAATGTTCAGAGTATATGAAGTACATAGATGTTGTGCAGAGTCAAACTTAAAATACTAAAAATGTACATTTTGTTCTGAAGTCTAAATCATGTTTTTCATTATCACAAGAGGATATTCTGTTTTCTTCTACTCAAGCCAGACAAGTATCAGATTGGTTGATAGTTCACAGTGGCAGGACTAAACAGCTGTTAAACTACAGTATTGTATTGGAATGTTATCTAGCAGGGCGATTCAACTAAACTGCTCAGGGGGCCACAGTTCCTGAAAGCCAAAGGCTCAGGGGCCGGACATCCAGCATCATTAGGTAAGTTTGTTCTACAGGATAAAATCTAGTTTGATTTACAAATGAACCCATTGGTGGGCCAAACAAAGCTCACCCGTGGGCCTGATTTGGCCCCTGGGCCGTCAGTTGAACAGCCCTACTCTGTAGTCTTTGTTTTTACTGAAACATGCACTTTTTACCAGAAGAACTTCGGTATGATGAAGTTGATGGACCAGCAAAACTTTCTGGGGGTCCGCTGCAAGGGAATTTTGAGAAATATAATGAGGAACAAATAATAAAACATAATAATCAGCAATCACCAATATGTCACTTTTGTGTTATTGGTTGCACGAGTGAAGAAATCTTAACTACTGTACTTGTTCTCATTCGCCAACATGTGTTTGTTGTTACAATATGCCCCTAATTATGCCTAATTATAACTCATCTTTATATAATGTCTAAGATTATTAAGTGTAATAAGAACAAACAGTGGAAATAAAACCAATTCACAAGTGGAAAAGGAAATAGAGGGCCGGTCTGTGTAGTGATCAAAGCACTTTTTCAAATGTGCTGCTGCGTCCTCCAAGTGTTTGAAGTCCCTGGCTCATTGACAAGACGCCTGCCAGCCCACAAACCATGGATGGAGGGCAGAACACGGATACTGTCTTGATCTTTTGTCTTCCACATGACTGAGACACACTGGACTGAAAACTTCCGAGTGTGCTGACGATGAACCAAATGTGTATGAAGCTCTTCCAGGGGTGTGAGTCCAAACTCAGCGCACTACAAACAGTCCAACACATTTGAGTTTGATGTTCTGTCTGCCAGATGCAGAGACACTCACTCAGGAGTGGACCATGGTGAACAGAAGGAAGAGAATGCACCCTCAGTAAGACAGGCAGACAGAAGAGCAGTGTAGAAATTAAACTTTAAAGGGTGGGTGACATGATTTTTGAACTTTGCATAAATTGGCTCAACATATATATCTTTTATAATAATAATAATAATAATAATAATTAATTCAATTTATAACACACTTTTCATTACTGAAAATCTCAAAGTGCTACACATATATTGAATGCTACACACATTCATAAACCGGTGGCGGCAGACTACCATGCAAGGTGCTTTCCAGTCCTACCGGGAGCAACTCAGGGTTAAGTGTCTTGCCCAAGGACACAACGACACATGGTGCGGGTCCTGGGAGTCGAACCGCCAACTTTCCGATCGGGAGACGACTGCCATTACCACTACACCACGGCCGCCCCTGTTTATCATTCAACTATGTTCGTTGTTGCAAACAAAATGATAATTTAATGAAAATTCGTTTCAAAGTGAGTTTAAAATTTGCGCTGTGTTTCTTCACGGGACATCTGGGTACTTCCGCTTGCTACTTTTGTGACGTCATCGTAATGTTTCCTAGAACACCCCTTTTGCATAACAATAGCGCACAATATAGAAACCGACAAATTTAGCAATCTACGGTAAGTTCAGATTTGACTGATTTGTCTTCAGTTTGGGAAGCCAAAGTTAGTTCAGGGGGTTGAACAAGAAACAGCAGGTTCTGCCTTACCGTTCAGGTGGAGCGAGGGGGGCTCTCGGGTGGAGCGAGGGGGGCTCCGAGGGGGACAGCTTTGTTTGTTTTGTCCAGTCTTGACGAAGTATTTCATCTTTCGGGAAAGTGAAAAGGCTCACTTGTTCACTGATGATATTAGAACACCCAAATGCGACCCAACGTAACGGCATTTTTCAAGTAATAAAAAAATAAAAATAATAGACGAACGTGCAGAAAATGAATCTGCGTTCTATACATAGTTCCCAGACACGCCCCCAGTATTGCGCAATACCGGTTTTGCACCATATCTAAAGGCAGAAAGGCAAGATGAAAGGCAAGATGGCGAACAAGCAGACGCGAACAACCAGAGCAAAAACACGAGCTACCACAGCTTCACCAACGAACAAGAGCAAAATGGTCGGAGTTAAATGAGTTTGAGAAAGAAATCAAGGCAGACGAATCGGACAACTAGTCACAAGTTACTCTGATATCATTAATTATTTAATTACTACGAGGAGCGCACACCGGCTTCACAGCTTTAAATCCAAAAAAGATGTGTAAACTGTCTCAATCATATCTAACCAGCTAAATAAAGGTTTAACTAAAATAACACACAGCCAGCACAAACAGTCCAAGCTGAACACGGACCAGAACCAGCACTTTTGAGTGTTACCGTGTTGGAGGTTAGCATAGAGTTAGCACTGGAGCGGAGGGTCCGTCGAGCTCAGACACGAACAACCAGAGCAAATTATACGGACAAAAACACGAGCTACCACAGCTTCACCAAGGAACAAGAGAAAATGGCAGTGGTCGGAGTTAAATGAGTTTGAGAAAGAAATCATGGCAGACGAATCGGACAACTAGTCACAAGTTACTCTGATATCATTAATTATTTAATTACTACGAGGAGCGCACACCGGCTTCACAGCTTTAAATCCAAAAAAGATGTGTAAACTGTCTCAATCATATCTAACCAGCTAAATAAAGGTTTAACTAAAATAACACACAGCCAGCACAAACAGTCCAAGCTGAACACGGACCAGAACCAGCACTTTGAGTCTTACCGTGTTGGAAGTTAGCATGTTGTTAGCACTGGAGCCGAGGGTCCGTCGAGCTCAGGTCAGACGGCGTGGAACCGTCGCGGTTGCGGGGTCACGTCCCATGGGACCGACGCGTCGCCCGCACGACTTGGCTCCCGTACTCCTTCTCCAACTGGGACGGTTTCCCCCGCCGGTCCTGGTGGACCGTGAGGCCATTGTCGCGTTAGCGAGATGCTAAGCTAACAGCATGCAAGACGGTGTCGCTAAATAATGAAAAAAAAAAACCCAGCTCTAACACACAGACAGTTGTACTCTAACATTGTTCTGACATAGTTTCACAAAATGATTTATGTAGAATATTTTGTTTACCGGCCAAAAGGACGACGTCTTCCAGAGCAGATCCAAGCCAGACTCAGAGCGAGGAGGAGCTGCTGTCCAGTTTCTCCGATGAGATAAATCCTTCACGTTACTTTTTTTTTGATTAACTGAAACCTGCGCGTTGCCCAAACGTCTACCCGACTGGAACACCCACTGACACAACACGAAGTAACCATTGCAATTAATTAGAAATTAACACAAAAAAAAAACGTGAAAAATGAACATCCATTAAACCGCGCTGTCCCCTGTTCTGACTTTCAAAATGAGGGTCCACCCGGAAGTTAGACGGATGTGACGTCACATGGGAACTATGTATACGCAGCCGCACTGACATTCCTACGATGACATCACAAAAGTAGCAAGCGGAAGTACCCGGATGTCCCGTGAAGAAAAAAAGCGCAAATTTTAAACTTACTTTGAAATGAATTTTCATTAAATTATCATTTTGTTTGTAACAACGAACATAGTTGAATGATAAAAGATATATATGTTGAGCCAATTTATGCAAAGTTCAAAAATCATGTCAGCCAACCTTTAAACAGTCACTGTGCATAAACTAAGTTGTACTGGATTGTAATTATGACTTATGTTGAAAAGAATGATTCTATAATAACTTGGATATAATTTATATTTAAAATTCATTTTAGAATGTAGAAGACTGACAACTTTGATAGCATATCACCTTGTCTAAACATTAGTCTCATTAGTGGGTGTACCATGGTGAAATCATCTTAATAGTGTTCAAAAACTGAATATAGAGTTGAGAGACAAATCAGAATCTGAACCTTTCACAAATAACTGACAGCTTATACCGGATTAAACAAGAAAGACTGAGCAGCAACAGAAAAGCATGAAGTTTTAGCTTTGGACGTGTGTGTGTGTGTGCGTGCGTGCGTGCGTGCGTGCGTGCGTGTGTGTGTGCGTGCGTGCGTGCGTGTGTGTGTTTGTGTGTGCGTGCGTGTGTGTCTAAATATATAAAAGAAAAAGTTGAAAAGGAAATGATTCCTAAAGTACACAGGAGCCGGCTGGCAGAGTACATAGGCACAGTAAGTCCCTGAAGGATGTGAGGATTTGGCAGCTGGACTGAGATGTGAGGGGGTGAGTATTTTAAGGACAAAGTACTGAGTGAATTCAGGCAGACACAACGTATTAGGAGATAGGAAAATAGTAAGATTGGATAAAGAGAAAAGATAAAGGGAGAGGAAGCTGCAGAGACAGACAAACAGAGATTGATTGAGACAGGCTGGACATAGACAGCATCCAAAAGACTGGAGTTGAGCTGCGTTCAAGGCCGCAGGGAAAAGAGCTGGAGTCAGTGGTACAACGTGGCCGACTTGGGGTGTGCAACGTGTAAATTAAAGTGTGTGTGTGGGTGTTTGCAGACAGTCTGTGACATGTCGGAAGAGCACAGCATGCCTTGGATTCTGACAAACAGGAAAGTTTAGACATAAACAAGATTTTAATCTGAATTCTACCTTATTTGGTAAGTGTGTCTGCTGCACGATGAGCAACAGTTTACACTGATAAAACTCATAAAAAGGAAAGGAGTAATGTCAGAAAACATAAACACTATTTCATTTTGGTGCCAAAAAGAGACTCCAGCCCTCCCTGAATACAGATGAGTGAACTCTTCCTGTCTCAGCTTCAGTCTGCCCTGCTCCTTCACCACAGTCAGAGTAACACATACAGTACAGAGGAAGTAATGGTCTTACCTGCGCAGGGTGGCATCGAGAGAGGGTGGAAAGCCCTTTGATGGGAAAAGGGAAGCTGCAACCAAAAAATAAAAAATAAAGTACCATTCTTATAAATTTTTTCATTTTACAATTAAA
>JBBPBX010009535.1:3456-20366 GCA_038048925.1 Garcialebias charrua | reverse complement strand
AGGGAAGCGCATTAATTTGTGAAATGTCCTAACAAAATATAAAATAAACTGTACAAATGACCTGTACAAATGACCTGACTGACCATAATTAATTTATTTATAATGAATTTTGTTCAAGTCTTTTAATCGACCATTGTGACAAATTAGGTTGAGCTTTGTTACCTTAAGCTTCTGAATTTGGCACCAAGCAACGTCGTCAAGCAAGTCCCAGTTAATGTTGTCTTTAGTCTCTTCAGAAAAACTGACCATCTACAGATCCGACAAACATAAAAACAAAAGTAACGTTAGCCGTTTCCCTCAGCTTCACTGTGAGAGCGCTTCGATAAAATCTCGACTAACCCTTTTCTTACGTAGGGTTTAAATCAAGAGTCCTGATACTAGATTTTTTTTTTCAAACTGAGCACAAAAACATCAGTTTGGGTACTTGCAGATACTAAGTATTGATAGTAGTTTGAGTTAGTACTAGTGTGTTCAAGACCACCTAACCCGAGACAAAGTCAAGGATAGAGTGTACTGAGACCGACACAAGACAAAGAATTATAGGGTCCGAGACAAAGTCCTCAAATAATTTTTTTTTATTATAAAATAACGTCTTGTAGTGGATGAACTTCTGAAAAAATGTCATGTTTTGTGCGTTCAAGAGACTTTTTTTTTATCTAAACACGACCTGGACAGACTCAACTCCTTGCATGAAGACTTTTATGGTGCAGGTGAATCTACCACTGACTTTAGCACTAAGTTAGTGCGGGGCAGAATTTCTGGGGGCGTGGCAGTGTTGTGGCATAAAAGGTATGATCAGCTGATTAAAGTAATTAAGACTAGATGTTGACTGGGCTATAGGAATCGAGTTCAGCTGCAGAGATAAAAAGTTCATTATACTGAATATATATATATACACCTTGTGAAAGTCCAGAGAATGAAGATGAAGATCTTAATAGGCTGGCATATATTGTGTCATTTATTCAGGACAATCCATCCACTTGTTTTTTTATTGTGGGGGATATGAATGCTGACATGACAGATTGTAAGTCATTATTTGCCAATCACTTAAAGCAATTTTGTTCCAGCAATAAGTTGATCCTCTCCAGTGAAGTGCTCTTGCCTGTAGATAGCCACACTTACATTAGTGAGGCGTGGCACACAACATCATGGTTGGACCACTGTATCTGCACGGAGGATGCACATAACTCTTTAAAGACCATCAGGATTAATTATGAATTTGCAACATCTGATCATATCCCTGTCTCCTTGTCTATCCATATGGGCAATCTACCAGCCCTTTTGCCTGAGAACAATGACCGGCAAGAAGGAAAAATAAATTGGGACAATCTGACTGAGCAGGAGCTTAATCTCTACTGCACCCAGTCTGAAACCTTGTTGAATAATATGGTTTTGCCAAAAAGTGCAGTGAGATGTTCTGACATGAACTGCAAAAATATGCAACATGGCACAGAGTTGTGCTCACTATATGAGGAAGTGGTAAAATCACTTCTTATCTCAAGTAGATCTTTGTACAAAACTAAAAAACACCAAGCCAAGCTGGAATGAATATGCAAAAGAACTTCATGCTGAAGCCAGAAGGGCTTTTAAACTGTGGGCTGAATCAGGCAAACCTACACATGGTCCAGTATTTGACTTTAAAGCTGCACCGACATCATGTCGTAACTATAAATCATTTTGCACTACATACACACACACATATATTATATTATATTATATTATATATATATATATATATATAGATATGTATATATATATATATATATATACAGGTAGTCCCCGAATTACGAGCGCTCTGATCTGCGAGGTCCCAGACTTACGAGCTGCGAATTTTTGGAAAAAACGAAAAAAATACTGAGTTTTCATGTGTTTTTTCACTACAGTTAGCAAGTTAAGCATATAAACACACGTTTCCGATCATTTTTATGCACTCAAAAGTAGTTTTTAGATGAAAATAGAGTGTTTTTAGGTGCGCTGGCGAAATTTACGTGCGGACTTCCGGGTTGAATTTTTGGAAAAAACGAAAAAAATACTGAGTTTTCATGTGTTTTTTCACTACAGTTAGCAAGTTAAGCATATAAACACACGTTTCCGATCATTTTTATGCACTCAAAAGTAGTTTTTAGATGAAAATAGAGTGTTTTTAGGTGCGCTGGCGAAATTTACGAGCGGACTTCCGGGTTGAATTTTTGGAAAAAACGAAAAAAATACTGAGTTTTCATGTGTTTTTTCACTACAGTTAGCAAGTTAAGCATATAAACACACGTTTCCGATCATTTTTATGCACTCAAAAGTAGTTTTTAGATGAAAATAGAGTGTTTTTAGGTGCGCTGGCGAAATTTACGAGCGGACTTCCGGGTTTACGAGAGAAATGGCGGCCGTTCCAAATTACGAGATTTCCGGTTTACGAGCGCCACCTTGTGACGGATCTCGCTCGTAAATCGGGGAATACCTGTATATATATATATATATATATAATCAATGAACTGTGTTCGTTTTTGCAAAATAAATTATCAATATATTAAAATTTCATTACAAGTTATGGTAATTTTCTCGCTGGGACACGCCCACATAAATCTGAGAACTTCCGCAATACGTCACGAGACGTAAGGAGAAGAGACACTGCTCAGTGCGCACCTTGTAAACAACATGGCGACCGATACAGAACCGGACGAATTTAGCAATCTGAGTGAAGAATAGAGCGATTTTTAGTCAGTTTGGGAAGCCAAAGTTATTTCAGGGGGTTAAACAATAAACAGCAGGTTCTAATTTATGTCTGCAGCCGTATTTATTGAAGCCTTACCAACGAGGAAGCAGGTGTCAAGCCGCGACTTGTGAGGACCGAGGAGGACGTGATGGAACCCGTTCACGTCGTCCACAGAGCACTGATTGGTACTGCTTTAATTAATGTATCCATCTAATAATTATTCAACATTACTTATAGTTTAAAAAAGATGAGTCCCTTTGAAGCATCTGTTTTATTTTCTATGTTTATTCTAACGTTATGTGCAAAATTTCACCCAAATTCTGTCTAAATAACCACTACATTTTCATAGCTGGATCATCAGTGGTTTCAGCTGTAATAATCAAAATAAAACAATATTTGATATTCACCCTATTATAAGTTTAATCATATAAATATTTGCTAATTTAAGCTTGTTCTACCTTTTCTGCCAGTTTTTTTTTTTTGCATATTTAGATAATGTTATCAAGTTTTTTGTGGTAATTTCTGCTACTTTGAGCAACCATCCTACATCCTGCTCAGCTGATGTGCTTGTCTGTGAAGTTTTGACCTTCTTTTCTTTGTGGTTCCTGCAGGGACGTGTCCTCGGTCGCGGTGCTGATGATTACTGTATATGACCAGTCTGAAGAGTGGACGCTCGCAGCCAGAGCACGCTGGGAGTGATGGGAAAAATGCTGCAGCTGAGGTGACATGATCACAGACAACATCCATCCATTATGTGTACATCCATCTTTCATTATCACCCACCCATGCATGCATCCATCCATCCATCCAACATACATCCATCCATCCATCCACCCACCCACCCATCCACCATCTATTCCAATTTTTATAAAGCTCATTTCAATTCCTATCACTTACTTTTGGTCTGTCTTTGGTCTTTTTTTGGTCTTGTTCTTCCATTTCAGCACTTTCCAGTTTAAACTTCCTCAGTCGATCCAGAAGGACCAAAATCTCATCTTTTATCTGGCTGGGAATACAGCGTCAGTGCAACCTGTACACAGACTCCCCCACGTTTGTGTTGAGATGGGGGTGGGGGGGTCCAAAGGCAGGGCAGAACTTGTACTTTTTTTCTTTGCTTAAATTTTTTTGTTTAAATAATGAAATGAAATCAAATTAGAAAATTTATTATCACAAAATACTTTTACTACTACAGACAACATCACGTCATAATACAATCATATGTTTTTTTTATATTGTTGTTTGTTATTTTTAGAACAACATCCAGACAGCCTGTCTGAAAGCTATACTGGGTAACGCATCTGAAATCTTCACCTTTCGACAAATTTCTTCAATCACCTCTGGTCATTGGCCATTTGTATAGATCCACCTGGAAAAATAAACATGTTTTAATTGTTCAAATATTTCTGAATTTATGTTTTTATTAATAAATTTAAAATGGAAAAAACTAAACACTGTCAAAAATAGAGTGGTTTTGGTGTCATTGCATTTTATAAAATGAGTAAACTTTTTATCATTACTAAAAAAAGAAATTAAATGTTGAATAGATTGTGGATGGGTGGGTGGGTGGATGGATGGATGTTGGATGGATAGATGCATGGGTGGGTGATAATGAAAGATGGATGTACACATGATGGATGGATGTTGTCTGTGATCATGTCACCTCAGCCGCAGCATTTTTCCCCATCACTCCCAGCGTGCTCTGGCTGCGAGCGTCCACTCTTCAGACTGGTCATATAGTCATCAGCACCGCGACCGAGGACACGTCCCTGCAGGAACCACAAAGAAAAGAAGGTCAAAACTTCACAGACAAGCACATCAGCTGAGCAGGATGTAGGATGGTTGCTCAAAGTAGCAGAAATTACCACAAAAAACTTTATAACATTATCTAAATATTAGCCTGGTTTAAACCAGACCCTTGTCCTTCACTTCGCTTTGGACTAGGGTCTGGCATCTCTGCCATAGACAACGATTTCTCCTGGAGATTTTTGAATGGACCAATCAGAGAACAGGAGGCAGAGTTTTGTTAGTTTAGCCTGGCGAGGTCCAGGCTATCAGATAAATTGCTCAGAAACCACTCGGTGGATATTTTTTCTGCCACCAGTGTGTAATTATATGTCTTTAATTTACTGACTGTTGGCCTAGATGAAACATTTGAGATAAAATTCGATTTTTTATCATTTATTTTCGTAGCGCACCCGAGGCTGTTTGGAAAATATCAAACCGAAACTATTTAATATCCCGCAGATTTGACCATTTCGTGAATTGATTTAGGAACTGTTAAGCTCAGGAACACTTCTGATATAACGTCAGCTATGAAATATATTTTTTCTCAGCAGAGAAATAATAGTTTTTTACCTTGTTTTGATGAAAATTCGTTCGTGGCGGCAGCCATTTTGAATGACGACGTCAGTCGACATCGTTCAAAACTCCGCCTTCTGCTCTCTGATTGCTCAGGAACACTTCTGATATAACGTCAGCTATGAAATATATTTTTTCTCAGCAGAGAAATAATAGTTTTTTACCTTGTTTTATTGAAAATTCCTTCGTGGCGGCAGCCATTTTGAATGACGACGTCAGTCGACGTCGTTCAAAACTCCGCCTTCTGTTCTCTGATTGGTCCGGTCAAAACCTACCGGAGATATCCTTGTGGATGGGAGAAGTCCCAGACTGTGCAGTGAAGGGAAATGAGAATTGAGCGGAGCTGTGCAGGAAGGCGAGGGCCAGGNGATGTTGGATTCCCCTTTGGTACCACAGCCTCCTTCTCAAGCTCAACACAAAACACAGGCTGCACCTGATGTTCCAGAAACAGAGTTAAAAACTGCCATGGAGGAAATAAAAACCAGTGTTAGATGGGAGATGAGCAATATGAGGGACGCAACAATAAAAAGTGTGAAAAAATTAATTCAAGACCATGGACAAGAACAATACAAACGGATGGATGCACAGTTGGAATATTTACTCTCACAAACGAAAGCCGCTCTTGGATGGAGACTGAAACACCATCAGTCTGAGCTACTAGAGGAGTTCAAATCCCTTCTCACCCCAGTTACAGCCAGCATCTCTGCTCTGCAAGAAGAGGTTTCCCGCTTGCAGGGGGAGATTTCAGCATGTCAAATCACCATCAAATCTGTAACAGAGGAAATAGTCACAAAAATCCAACCAGTTCAGACCTGCCATCAGACCACAATAATGGATGACACTGCACAGACCATGTATCAAGGTGTACCAAAATCAATAACATTTGCCAACAGACCCCGGATGGAATCTACTGTTCGGCCTGGTATAGCACCAGGTGGCCACCACCTTTTTACTAAACAGGAGTCGAGACCAGGGGAAGAGCCCTGTGAAATTATTGTTTCCAACGTATGGAAAATTAGAAGACCCCCCTGATCCTCTACAATATCTGGAACGGTGTGAGGATTATTTGGCTCTAAATTCATTAACAGATGAAGAACTTATGGCTACATTAAGGAATGTGTTGCATGGCACAGCCAGAGACTGGTGGGATGTAGCCAGATACAAGGTTAATACCTGGGCTGATTTTCAAAAGCAGTTTCAGGCCGCTTTTCTCTCTGAGGACTATGAGGACGAGCTGGCAGAACGAGTGAGGACCAGAGTTCAAGGAGAGAATGAGAGCATCAGAGATTTCATATATATGTACCAATCTTTGTGCAGACGCTGGAAACCCCAGATTGAAGATGAGGACATTGTCAAGATGATCCTGAAAAACATAAATCCTACATTGGCCAGCCAGTTAAGGAGTAGCAGAGTAACAACTGTAGATGAACTTGTTCGTCTGGGACAGCAGCTGGAGAGAGACCGAGACAACCAACAACAGTATGAACACAAGAAACAAGTAAAATTACCCCCTAAGCCACCTGAACATAGACCTCTTCACCATGACAACACAGTACGGCCAAGACAACCAAACTACAACCAAAATCCCAATCGCCCATCTCAACCATTCTGTTGGCGTTGTAAAGGCAATCATCCCCCTGCAGCCTGTCCACATGCTGGAACCAATCGATCCCCTTTACCTTCAAATCCTCCTCCACCGGCTAGCAGTCCATCACACCTCTCATCAGCTCCAGGCCCAGTGACTCTTGGGTCTTTCACAAACTCTGGATTTCCTAGTGAACACTGTCTTTCTGCCACATCCTCAACAAACTCCTTACCAAACCAGTTGATAGTTCCTATCAGCATACATTCCTGGAAAGGACCTGCAATTTTGGACACGGGTTCCTCTTATACACTGCTAAATGAGAAAGTGTGGAATGAACTAAATGGAGAACTTAAACCTTGGATGAGAGGACCTTTATATTTAGCAGATGGAGAAGGACGACAACCTTTGGGATGGAGTGAGATCACCATTAGCTTACAAAACCAGTCCATAAACTTACCTTGTGTTATCCTGTCTGCTCATCACCTCACGTTCCCTGCAGTCATTGGACTTAATTTCATTTCCCTCTCTGGTCTGCAGTTTGATGTTTCTGAAAAACGTTACTGGTTCAAGTTCAACAGAAAACAACAATACAGTTTTCTAAAAGAATCTGCTTCCTGGTCAAATGAACCTCTTCAACAGCTTGCCTTTTTCTCAGCAATCGCTGAGCTTCGACGAGTTGCCTATGTTAACCAGACAAGGGCCAAACAAAGACAAAAACGAAACTATGATCGTGGAAGAAAAAATGATGACTTCGCAGAGAAAGATAGGGTGTGGTTCCGTTCTCACCCCTTGTCCAAAACCAACCAGTCATTCACAGCCAAACGTGCCCCACGATGGAAGGGTCCCTATCGTATAACAAGAAGGACTGGCCCTATCAATTATGAGGTTGTGTTGGAGGACACTGGTGAAGACCTTCGTGTGGTTCATATATCACAACTCAAACCTTGCTATCCTACAGCAGAGGAAGTGGACAACGCACAGCGCCCAAAAAATTCTAGACATATTCAATGAAGAAAGTGATGAAGAAGATTTCCATGACTTCCCTTCTTCTGACTTATTGGCAAAATAATTGTGGTATTGGAGAGTATGAAAAATGTGTGTGAAATCAAATTGTAACTTGTATTCTCCCTTACTAGTTCGGGACCTCTCAAGGGGGGGGATGTGTGACAGCCTGCTCATTTTCAGAGCTGCTCTCATCACTTTTTGTTCTCCCTTGGCCCCTCCCATCCTGCCACACTTAAAGACGCACCTGGATCACAGCTGTGAACTCACCTGATTGCTCCACTGTTCAAGCTCGTTTACCCTTCCAGTTAAAAGATGGCAGTTTCTCTCCAGACCAGAGAGTCAAGGATTCCACTAGTGTTGCATCTCTGGGCAAACAATTAAACTTTAATCCGAGGTTGTGCAATCCCTCGCCTGTTCCCTTCACTTCCTGCTGGAAGTCATCACCGTGGACCGACAGAAACAAACAAAAAGGAAACGTGCATCTACTCCTGTGCGCTCTCCGCCGTGAATCCGGAGATCCTGGAAGCGTGTGACGTCACCCAGTTCATTATTCATGACAAAAACAAAAACAACCTATGGATTTCTGATTCTGCTTTATCTGAGACCTCTCTTGCTGTGGAGCAGTAAAATATGGGAGCAGTAAATATATGGAACCTTTGACCTGTTGATTGTGGAAGACAAGAAAAGACTTGAGAACTTATTTTTGTGGGGGGGGATTTGTGTTTATTTTGTTTATGGACATTTAAAAATATAAAACCTGAAAAAAAGAAAAAAAAGTGAAATTATGTGGAAGATGTTTTGTTTGTTTTTTGTGTAAAAGAAAAAAGGATGAAGTTTTGTTGGTTTTTTTTTGTCATTCAAATTGTAAAGGGTCAACACCATTAAGTGGATGGTCCTTGTGTGACAGGTTAAAAAAAATAAAAAATACAAAAGTAACTCAAAATTGGTCATCCTAACTGTCAGGAGGGATACCTGGCTGGCACCCCTTTTAATAAAACTGTCACAAGCTGAACAGGATGTAGGATGGTTGCTCAAAGTAGCAGAAATTACCACAAAAAACTTGATATTATCTAAATATGCAAAAAAAAAAAAAAAAAACTGGCAGAAAAGGTAGAACAAGCTTAAATTAGCAAATATTTATATGATTAAACTTATAATAGGGTGAATATCAAATATTGTTTTATTTTGATTACAGCTGAAACCACTGATGATCCAGCTATGAAAATGTAGTGATGTTATTTAGACAGAATTTGGGTGAAATTTTGCACATAACGTTAGAATAAACAGAAAATAAAACCGATGCTTCAAAGGGACTCATCTTTTTTAAACTAGAAGTAATGTTGAATAATTATTAGATGGATAATTAAAGCAGTACCAATCAGTGCTCTGTGGACGACGTGAACGGGTTCCATCACGTCCTCCTCGGTCCTCACACGTCGCGGCTTGACACCTGCTTCCTCGTTGGTAAGGCTTCAATAAATACGGCTGCAGACATAAATTAGAGCCTGCCGTTTATTGTTTAACCCCCTGAAATAACTTGGCTTCCCAAACAGACTAAAAATCGCTCTATTCTTCACTCAGATTGCTAAATTCGTCCTGTTCTGTGTCGGTCGCCATGTTGTTTACAAGGTGCGCACTGAGCAGCGTCTCTTCTCCTTACGTCACGTGATGTATTGCGGAAGTTCTCGGATTTATGTGGGCATGATTTGGAATGAAAACACACTTAAATCCGAGTCACTTGCAATGAAATTACAACATAACAGTCCTACTGAATTTTGGAAAGAAATTAAAAGAGTCAATAATGTAATAACCTCCTTGCCAACAAACATTGATGGTGCAAATGGACCAGATGAAATTATGCAATTATGGAAGGAACACTATCATGAACTGTTTAACCGTAGTAAAAGTAATCCCTTTGTGATGAACGACATAGACAAACATGAAGATGTTATTATTTCTGCACAAGAAGTTGTGGATATTGTTATGAAGCTGAAAAATAATAAGGCATGTGGCGCGGATAAGATATCCGCAGAGCATTTAAAATTTGCAAGCAGGAAACTTTTTCCTTTGCTAGCCATTTGTTTCACTGGGTTTTTAATTCATGGCATTTTACCAGATTCTATACTGTCTGTGATTTTAGTGCCTATTGTTAAAAATAAGGCTGGTAAGATAAATAGCAAAGACAACTATCGACCTATCTCGCCAGTACTTTATCAAAGGTCTTGGAGAGAGCTATAACAGAATGGAGAAGTTTCTCCTGACATTTGATAATCAGTTTCGCTTCAAACCAAACCTTGGCTATGATATGTGCATTTTTGCTCTCAAGGAGATCTTGGATCTATACCAGGGGTGGGCAATTATTTTTTCCATGGGGCCACATGAGAAATAGAAAATATTGTGGGGGGCCGGGCCAAATGACATAATTCAATACTGCATAATATTAATAGTATTTCTTTATTAAAAGCAGTAAATATCATTGTTTAGACAAACTGGTAAAAGTATTAGTTATGATTAATCAACAAAATAAGAGGTTTCTTTACAAAAAATGTCATTTACTCAATGAAATTTCCCAGTACAATGGTACACTGAATATTTTACCATTTGTGACTGATTTTATTAGTGATCATTTTCAGCCATAATCACCCAAAAGCACATTTTGAGTTTCATGTACTGTTGGAAAGAGGTTCTTATCTTTCTAAAGACATCACAATATTGCCTTTGTACTTCAAATATTACAAAACATCGTATAATAGTGATTGTCACTGAACTGTGATTTTGAGTCCCTGTTCACTGGTTGGTGCCTTTACATTTGAAGTCTAACCACCTCATTTGATGTTTCTCAGTTCTTTTTTCTTGTTCAGTGAGATAAATCTGGTCTTTGTTGGACTTTAACGAGAGCATTAAAGTCAGGTTGAATGTCTGAGGTGGAGATGAGAAGCAAAGCTGGCAGATAATCATCAGTGAAAGACGATCTACACCTGGATTTGGTCAACTTCATCACTGTAACACAGAGTACCACCTGCGGAGGTGATCAGCTGATGGTGTGAATTCTTTCAGGGTTTGCAGTGTCTCATGAAAGCCTTCAGCAGGCTGTGCAGTTCGTGAACAGAGAGGCCCTTGCCTTGCAGTTTTGTGTTCAGTTCAGTCATCAGTGCAGTCACATCAACAGCAAATGAAAAACCTGCCATCTAGTCTTCTTCTGAGAGCTCTGGGATGTCTTGGTTCTTCTTCTCACAGAACTCTTGGACCTCTGCTTCCAGGTCCCAAACTCACTCACTTTGCCGAGGCTGAGCCATGTGGCAGCTGACGACACTGCTCAGTCTCATGCTCCTCTAAAGGTGCACCAACCTGCCTGTGATCCAGCGCTCGTGCCCTCATGAACTTTACTATTTTAGTTACATCAGTAACATGGGTCATTTTTAGCACGGCCTTGCACAACACATGCTGGCGTGTAATAAAATGCACAAATACCCATTTCTGATCTGCGCTGATTTCAGTCACTTTATTTTGCACAAGTTTCAAAAGTTTGACATTTTTCCCTCTAAGATTTGGACAACCGTCCAATGTGACACCTGCCAGTCTGTCCCGTTTCAATCCCAGCATGTCCATTTACCTCTGAACAGATAGGCTGTGTCTCAATTCAGGGGCTGCGTCCTCATGAGGACCCAGCCTAGCTGGGCCGAGTAGGCCACGCACTCACAAGACCGGGTGGGCTGAGCGAAACTGCTGAAATGGGACGGTCTAGCCTTCAGGTTTGCCGGCATTGAAGTGGGTGGGGCGTTCTCTTGAAGTGGGTGGGAAGTTCTTGTGTGCGCTTTGTGTGTGTGGAAAGAGAAGGGACGCCGCCAAAATATATTAGTTAGCTGAATACATGTATATATATTAGTGTTTCTGAGTTTACTGTTTGTTAAGAACTGATTACAAATCAGCTTATAAGGGGCGATCTGTTAAAAGCCAGAGTGGACCTACAAAATGCAACTTGTCCAGTAGCTCAGTTAGTAAATCAACCTGCGATTGGTGCAGAGATACTTTTCTCGAAGCTGGTTCGAATCTCACTCGGTGCGGTTAAAACTTATTTTACGTTTGTCTTTTATTGGATAAAAAAACGAGGACTGAGATTAAAAGGAAGGAGTTTGTGAAACTCCTTTTTATTTTATCCAATAAAAGACAAAAGTAAAATAAGTTTTAACCGCACCGAGTGAGATTCGAACCAGCTTCGAGAAAAGTATCTCTGCACCAATCGCAGGTTGATTTACCAACTGTGCTACTGAACAAGTTGCATTTCGTAGGTCCACTCTGGGTTTTAAAAGATTGCCCCTCAGAAAATCCTTGCTAAGCACGTGTAAATAATCTGATTTGTAATCAGTTCTTCAAAAACAGTAAACTCAGAAGCACTAATATACTGTATATTCAGCTAACACATTTTTTTTTGTCGTTTCTGTAGTTAAATTTTAATGAGATATATTCGAGCTGAGGTTGTTTGAGATGACTAAATAAAGGTTGAATGAATATTCGCGCTGAGGTTGTTGTTAAAACGAGCTGATGACTCAACAACACGCAGCAGCCCCGACACTGCACGCAGAAAGTCCCACCCCCCCCGCGAAATCTCTGCTGGCGCTATGAATTCTGGGATAGCCTCCGTCTGGAAGGATTCACGAATGCATCCTCAGATTTCGACAGGAAGTAGGCCGCATTCCTCGGCCGCATGAGGAGGAGTCTTCGAATTGGGACAGTCCTCCGCGCGGGGCAATGACGTATGCGGCCGACATATGCGCACTCATGAGGACCCAGCCCATGAATTGAGACACAGCCATAGTTTCCTGCAGTTGTCCCTTTCATTGCAGCCAGCTCCTCCATCATGTTGAAGTCTGTTATTCCACAGACAAACATGAGTAACTGGGCTGAGTGTCCGACATCACGACTCTCGTTCTAAACAAGGAGAAAAAGTCCAAACCTGCAACTTGACGTTGCAGCTGAAGCTCCAGATTCCCCACAATGTCCTCAGTCCTTCTCATCATGCTTCTCCTGGACAACAGGACTTGCTCAAATGCTGCTTCTTTTTTCCAGGGCACATTAGCGCTGCAGAGTCCACCAAGCATTCTGACACCCCCCCATATGGCTCACTGTTTTTAGCCATTTTGTGGGATATGACAAAGTTAAGTCTCGGTTGCTGCACCCCTGGATGTGTGAAGCACGGTCAAACAGCCCTGCTGCATTTGTAGCTTAGCAAAGCTTCAGACGTCTGCGCCCTTTCAGCATCAGTCAAGTTTTTGTAGTTCTCTGTGTGTTTTCTCTCATAAATGTGACTCAAACTGTAATCCTCAAACACAGCAATCTGCTTTCCACAAACTAAACACACAGCTCTACCCCAACTTCAGTAAATTAATATTTAGCCATCCATCTTTTGATGAAATACTTCCACTCAGCATCTACTGTTTTTAAAGCATGAGTGGACATTTTTCAGGGCTAACGTTGTCTTGTGACTTACTCGTGACAACAATTCAATCATGCACATTGCACATGTCTTGATTTACATGTTGCATCATTTTGTACGTGAATTTAAAAAAAACATCAAAATTAAAGCAATGCAGTCCACAAATTAGGTAAAATTAGAAACAATGTTTTTGTTGTAACTCCCCTTACGGGGGCCGGTCAGAGTCAGCCAAAGGGCCGCATGTGGCCCTGGGGCCGTACAATGCCCAGGTCTGATCTATACAATAGGCATAATACCACAATTTTTACGTGTTTTATAGATGCTTCAAAAGCGTTTTATTATGTAAACCATGGGAAATTGTTTCATAAATTGCATGAAAGAGGAGTACCAAAATATATTTTAAGAATCTTAGTGTATTGGTATGCTCACCAGTCTATGTGTGTAAAATGGGGAAAATCTGTTTCATCGTCTTTTTATGCGAGTAATGGTGTGCGACAAGGCAGCATTTTGTCTCCTTGCTTTTTTAACGTGTATATGGATGATTTATCTAAACTGCTGAATCAATGTAAGACTGGCTGTTGGGTTGGTAATAGAACCATCAACCACCTATGTATGCTGATGATCTTGTTATATTCTGTCCATATAGTGCTGGTCTGCAGCAACTGTTAAGGGTTTGCTCTCAGTATGGATTGGACTTTGATATCAAATATAATGCAATAAAAAGTATCATCATGATTATCAGGAGCAAAGAGGACACTAAATTATCTTTCCCTGACTTCACTCTGTCTGGCAACATCCTCCAAGTCAGTGAGGAGGTGAAATACTTGGGACATTACATAACCGCTGACCTGTCTGATGACAGGGACATTTACAGGCAGCGTTGTATGCAATATGTACAAGCTAATGTGCTTCTTCGGAGGTTCTCTATGTGCTCAGTGTCTGTAAAAACTGCACTCTTCAAAACATATTGTACCCCAATGTACACTGCACACCTGTGGCGGCATTACAGAAAGAGCAGTATGCATAAACTACAGGTGGCATACAATGATGGCATGAGGATGCTGCTTAAGGTGCCGCGATGGAGTAGTGCAAGTCAGATGTTTGCAAATGCCAATGGATCCAGTATAGGATTTATTTGTTCAAGGGTGTCAAATTTGTTCATAAACTTTATTATTAGCAAACCTGAGTAACTGGATCCAAGCAAACATTACCAGAACACATCCTGGCAAAATAAGAGCATTCCCAGATCCTGTTATGGCAGGATCCAGCTCAGATTAAACACTGCTTGGAAGAAAAGCTGCAGTTTCACTCAAAAACTACGTCATGTAAAGAGGACAGTACCGTAGATGGATAGTTGAACGTTTTTCCACTCACAGGTCAGACCTGTGTTTTGGCGACAAACTCAAACAGGCTCGTGTTAAAACTCAATCACATACCTCTCCCTGCGCGGTCATCACAGTGACGTGTGCCGCAGGTCGTGCCATCGTACAGGGCACATCACTGGCGGACATGACAGTCCTGCAACAACACGAGCATTTAGTCATTCAATACCTCAACACGTTTCATTCATTCAACCTTTATTTAGTCAGGTAAATCTTATTGAGCCTCGAGGGCTCATTTACGAAAGCGACCTGCTACAAACTAAAGAATGATGAACAGCAATGGTACAAGTACATTTTCCAATCATGACGGTGCCAACTGACCTGAGTCTACGATTTGTCGTGCTTGGTGCCGTCTGCTCCGTGATTTTACGATTCGTCAAACAGCTCTGAACTCGTCTGAGTGACGGAGTGGAAGCTCTACAAAAAATAATTCAGACAGACACAAATTGTCAGTGGAGCTCTTTACTTTCATCCAACTTGTACAACTCATCTTGATCTTACAGAGTGCTGGTGCTGTTACTTCCAGTTAATGTTGAGTTCTTCTTGGCTCTCTTACCCTTTAAACATCAAATCAAGATTAGCTAAACTTAACTGTAAATTTGAGGTTAAAAGTCAAACTTTGTGCTCCACCTCTCACCTTCAGAGTTTTGGAAGAGGTCCTCTGGACTTTAACTGGAGAAGAATCTGTTGATTTAATTTAGTTATTTTTAAAATACAAAACAATCCCATAAATGATAACATACAATATATAAACGATATATAAAAAAAATAAAAGGTAGTAGAAAGAAGAAGGAAATCTTAAATTTTACTTCAAATAAGAAACGAATAAATGAGTTCAGATGGTTTTCTGTAAAAACGGTTTCAGGCGAGTCATTGTGCTGAATAGTTCAGTTTTTTTTAAAGTGGGGTTTCTGTGGAAAAGTTAAAGAATCGTAACTGTTGTAGGGGCGGCCGTGGTGTAGTGGTAATGGCAGTCGTCTCCCGATCGGAAAGTTGGCGGTTCGACTCCCGGGACCCGCACCATGTGTCGTTGTGTCCTTGGGCAAGACACTTAACCCTGAGTTGCTCCCGGTAGGACTGGAAAGCACCTTGCATGGTAGTCTGCCGCCACCGGTTTATGAATGTGTGTAGCATTCAATATATGTGTAGCACTTTGAGATTTTCAGTAATGAAAAGTGCGTTATAAATTGAATTAATTATTATTATTATTATTAGATTACAGTAATATGTACAGGGACCTATTTGGACATTGCAACACAGAAGGAATCAAAGGTCACGCTTGAGATAACTCCACTTCCATAGTTAGGAACCAACATAAATTTTAAAATATTGGTTTAAATTTTACAAAAGCAAGTTCCCGTTTTTCAGGAGATAATAAGCTAGACGTTTGATGGACTACTTCTATCAGCACATACATGTACACGTTGTTGCAATGACTAAATACACCAGCCCCCTCACTGGACAGAATTTTATCCACTTTAGTTCTGCTGAGTCCCCCAACGAGGACTTGTTTTCAGTATAGCAAGGAGGAGCGTCTTCAGCCTGCAGGCACGTGGATCTACAGTTTTGTACCAAATGTTTACTCATGTGTGTTTTTGTCTTTACATCACAAAAACCAGAACAAATAAACTGATTTTCTCAGATGAAATGAGGCTCAGGCTAGCTGCTAAACAGGTGTTTTGCACTTTGCCAAGCAATGTGAAAGAAGGATCACCTAGTGAGCTAATGAAAACGCAAAAAAAATTAAATATCTATCTGATTTTTCCTTCACAAAATATCCTCGAGTATTTAGCAGCAACATAATTTCAGTTTAAAAGCCACATCAATTTAAAAAGAGGGGGGGGGGGGTATGGTGTGGTGGTGTTTCATCAAAAAGAAACCGTCCAGAGGACCCGCCTGAACTTTGTTGGATTGTGGTGTAAAGTTAATACACGTTTATATGAACTTCTTAAATAAGATTACAGTTGTTTCTAAGAGTCTACAGCTCACTGCTGTCCTGGCGATGCTTTAACTAGCTGTTTACTCGTCAAATTTAAAAAAAAATTTAATCTCCACTAAAATCCTTCACAGACCTGCCCACAACAGGTAAGATGTTCACAGCGTTTCTACAGAACTACACTTTCAAATAAATGAAATATCACTTTAAGATAAATGAACAAGTACAAAAATAAAATATAAATAATTACGTTTTCTGCTGGGACTCATCTTGAGGGGCTGAACCATCTCAGGAGACTCGCTCTGAAAAAGTTCACATATATTTAAAGCCAAAAAACACAGAACAGCAACAAAGTGTGCAGTTAATAAAATAAATGAACTAACCTTCATGGCTATTGATACCTCACTGGATGAGACTTCCTCCTCTGTATCAAACAAGAGTCAATCATCAATTCCTCCAAAAACAAAGTTCAATGTAAACCGCCTGCCGACCATCATGCAAGA